>CM025826.1:1396566-1436566 GCA_014673565.1 Sebastes schlegelii | reverse complement strand
AGAGCGTTATTTCACCTCCTTCATGACAAGAAGGTATTTTTCTGACTTTTTTCTGATATTTTTTGAACATTTTATTTGGACAAAAGCCCTCACACATTCACACATCTGGAGGTCAGAGGTCAAGGGACCCCTTTGAAAATGACCATGACAGTTTTTCCTCGCCAACATTTAGTGTCAGTTTGGAGCGTTATTTAACCTCCTTCATGACCAGCTAGTCTGACCTGGTTGGTACCGATGGATTCATCATGTTTATAGGTTACTATGATATCAGTATCTTCACTCTACAACCTAAAAATAGTGTTAATACGTCAAAGAAATTAGTGCTGTTAAAACAAATGAGTGTTATTATCACGTTAACTTTGACAGCTCTAATATTAACAGTAAATAAAAATATGAACAGAAGTTATTATTGTGTTATTTATGACAGGAAACGAGGGAGAGAGATGATCATAGTTCCATCACTGTTTACTGTGACGTCCGTCTGACAGCTGCTTTTCAACCTCATTCATTATTAATAACACTGTAAATGTTCCAGCTGTGTGAACTAGAACTCTGACGCGGCCTGATGACAACTACGTTTATGTATTAAGAGAGAAAACTCACCCTCCATCGGTTTAGTGACGATGCCTGTAACTCCGCCCATCACGCCCTGCGGAGACACACAGTGTTACTGACCTCACATCAGCTGACCGGGGGAGGGGGACAGAACCGGAGGAACAGAACAGGGGGAACAGAACAGGAGGAACAGAACAGGGGGAACAGAACAGGAGGAACAGAACAGGAGGAACAGAACAGGAGGAACAGAACAGGAGGAACAGAACAGGAGGAACAGAACAGGAGGAACAGAACAGGGGGAACAGAACAGGAGGAACAGAACAGGAGGAACAGAACAGGAGGAACAGAACAGGAGGAACAGAACAGGGGGAACAGAACAGGAGGAACAGAACAGGAGGAACAGAACAGGGGGAACAGAACAGGAGGAACAGAACAGGAGGAACAGAACAGGAGGAACAGAACAGGAGGAACAGAACCGAAGGAACAGGACCGGAGGAACAGAACAGAACCGGAGGAACAGAATCGTGCCACCGGGACGTCTCTCTGACCTTCAGCAGTCCTTTTCCTCCTTTAGCCAGACTCTCTCCGAAGTCTCTGGGCGGTCGGTTCATCTCCTCTCGCCGCTTCTGTTGGTACTCTTTGTCCATGGTGATGGCCGCCAGCCCTTTACCCACTGAACCCGTGATCCTGGAGACCACACCGGCGGCGCCACCTGGAGGACGAAACAGTGAGCTGCTCCGTTACAGTTTCCACCACTCAAAGAAGTGATTAACAGTCCTGAAATATTAAAAGAAGAAGAAGAAGCAGCGACTCCTCCGTCGGCACATGAACTACTGGAGACTTTCAGACACAGAGCAGCAGGCTCTGGTTCAGGTTCAGGTTCAGGCTCTGGTTCAGGTTCAGGTTCAGGCTCTGGTTCAGGCTCTGGTTCAGGTTCAGGTTCAGGTTCAGGCTCTGGTTCAGGTTCCTTACCGACAGTGTGACCCAGCAGGCTGCGGACTCCGATCGCAAAACCTTCCGCAAACTCTTCTGGACCCTGAACGGCCCCCTGACGAGAACACACAGAGCAGTCAGCGTGTTAGAGCAGAAACCGAGACCGGGACCAGGACTCGAGTCAGTCCAGGTCCAATTTATTACACACAATATTTGACTTGAAACTAGAGCTGGAGATAATATCACGTTAAAGCTAACTTGCTTTAATGCCACCAATTCTTTTAACGCAACTTGTGATTTTTAGGTTGTAGCGGCTCAGTTTAAAAGCTAGAGTGAAGATACTGTTATGTTAAATAAGGCTCCAAACAAGGAGTCGCTTGACCTCTGACCTCCAGATATGTGAACGTGTGAGGGCTTTTGTTCAAAAAAAGTCAGAAAAATGTCCAAAAAAGTCCCAAATAGTCTGAAAAATGTCAGAAAAATACATCAGAATTTTTTTTTTAAATGTCAGAAAGAAGTCTGAAAAATGAAGTTCCAAATAGTCTGAAAATGTCAGAAAAAAAGTCAGAATATTATCCAATAAAAAGTCTGAAAAATACTAGATATCATGAAGAGGTTAAATAACGCTCCAAACTGTCATGTCCAAAGGGGTCCCTTGACCTCTGACCTCCAGATCAGTGAATGTAAATGGGTTCTATGGGTACCCACGAGTCTCCCCTTTACAGACATGCCCACTTTATGATCATCACATGCAGTTTGGGGCAAGTCATAGTCAAGTCAGCACACTGACACACTGACAGCTGTTGTTGCCTGTTGGGCTGCAGTTTGCCATGTTCTGATTGGAGCATATTGTTTAATGCTAAATGCAGTACCTGTGAGGGTTTCTGATCAATATCTGTCATTGATCTGTGCTGTTAATATATTCACAATAATAAATATATACATACATTTACATAAAGCAGCATATCTGTCCACTCCCATGTTGATAAGAGGATTAAATACTGGACTAATCTCCTTAAGGTTCATTTAGAACAGATAAAACGTGTGCGATTGATCAAGATTAAATATTTGAATTGATTGACAGCCCTGATCCTGTTAACGGTGAAGGAGACGTTCACGTGAAATAACAGAAGCGTGTTGTCATGGTGACGACTGGCAGAGCTAACAGCCTTTCAGTCACTGTTTTGTTCCATAAGAAGTTACTGAAGGGGAACATAAAGATCTCTGAGGTCAGTTTCAGATTCTGGCGTGTTCTGGACGTAAACTGTCACGTTGTGCTGAAAATGTTTTGTGTGTGTTGTGATACCTGGAAAGGTTCGTAGAAGAAGGCCTCCACTCCCTCAGACAGACCTCGGATCAGTCCAAACGGGTTTCCCAGGACGTCCAGACCCAGAACCAGAACATACATCTGCTTCAGGAACTGCAGCCACAAACAAACACCAAACATCAGAGAGAGACAGGTCCAACACAGGACGGAAGAAGAAGACTTTGAGGTTACGATGACCTCCGCGTTACCTGTTCAGAGTAGTGTCGGACCACCGCCCACATCAGCTTCTCTCTGCGGTAAAACTGGTACTTCACCTCGAAGAAGGCCAGTCTGACAGAGAGGACCAGAAGCAACACATTCAACCAGACGGGACGACTTTAACTAATGACTCCTCTTCCTGTGGCTGCAGACGCCACACTGATGACAGAGCAGCATCTCTACGGCCCAGAATGCATCTCTCTACAACAACAAAACAACACTGTGAGATACAGCAGGAAGCGTCTTACTTGAAGATGAGGTCATCGACGTCGGTCAGCGTGGCTCCGATGCTTTTCAGCAACAGGTTGAAGGACTGAATGGCCTCCGTCTCCTGAGCCGAGTCCTCGCCGCTGGAGCCCAGAGACAGGCTGAGATGGAGCTGAAATATTAAATATAACAACAGAGACAGGCTGAGATGGAGCTGAGTTTTAAGATTTTTCACCAAGTTGCTGGTGTACGATTAATAATTTTAATAATAAATACAAATTCTACTAGTTTTGACATTTTTTTAGTAAGTTGCTGGTGTACGATTTATTGTTTTAATAATAAATAAGAATTCTAAAAACAAAAAGAGAAACTTTAATCAACACAACCTGAACATGTTTTCAGTTCTACTGACCACCAGAGGAAGTTCAAACCCTGCAGGTGAGCTCACCTTGATGGGCGAGATGTGGAAATGTTCGAAGAAGCTGAGTCCTGACGTGTCGGTGAGTGACGCCTCCATCAGCTCCGTCTGCAGCAGCTGCAGGTCTTTCTCCAGCAGCCGTGACTGAAACACAACGTGTCCCACATTTAACCCTCTGCGTGCTGGTCATGTGTGTCAGGGAGTTGAACCATCAACCTGCTGCCTCGCCTTACCTTCTGTCCGTCGGCCTGGGGGTCAGCGGCAGGTGTGAACAGAGCCAAGATGGCCGCCAGGAAACCCTGATCGATCTTCACCGCCATCTCCTGAACCAGAGCCATGAAGTACCTGAAGAACACACCGACACGGACAATTCATCACACCGCCACAGACCAGACATCAGACCAGACATCAGACCAGACATCAGACCAGACATCAGACCGCCACAGACCAGACATCAGACCAGACATCAGACCAGACATCAGACCAGACATCAGACCGCCACAGACCAGACATCAGACCAGACATCAGACCAGACATCAGACCAGACATCAGACCAGACATCAGACCAGACATCAGACCAGACATCAGACCGCCACAGACCAGACATCAGACCAGACATCAGACCAGACATCAGACCAGACATCAGACCGCCACAGACCATACATCAGACCAGACATCAGACCGCCACAGACCATACATCAGACCAGACATCAGACCGCCACAGACCATACATCAGACCAGACATCAGACCATACATCAGACCAGACATCAGACCATACATCAGACCAGACATCAGACCAGACATCAGACCGCCACAGACCATACATCAGACCAGACATCAGACCGCCACAGACCATACATCAGACCAGACATCAGACCAGACATCAGACCGCCACAGACCATACATCAGACCAGACATCAGACCGCCACAGACCATACATCAGACCGCCACAGACCATACATCAGACCGCCACAGACCATACATCAGACCGCCACAGACCATACATCAGACCAGACATCAGACCGCCACAGACCATACATCAGACCAGACATCAGACCATACATCAGACCAGACATCAGACCGCCACAGACCATACATCAGACCATACATCAGACCACCACAGACCATACATCACACCGCCACAGACCATACATCAGACCAGACATCAGACCGCCACAGACCATACATCAGACCATACATCAGACCACCACAGACCATACATCACACCGCCACAGACCATACATCAGACCGCCACAGACCAGACATCAGACCGCCACAGACCATACATCAGACCACCACAGACCATACATCAGACCAGACATCAGACCGCCACAGACCATACATCAGACCGCCACAGACCATACATCAGACCGCCACAGACCATACATCAGACCGTCACAGACCATACATCAGACCAGACATCAGACCGCCACAGACCATACATCACACCCCCACAGACCATACATCAGACCGCCACAGACCATACATCACACCGCCACAGACCATACATCACACCGCCACAGACCATACATCACACCGCCACAGACCATACATCACACCGCCACAGACCATACATCACACCGCCACAGACCATACATCAGACCAGACATCAGACCGCCACAGACCATACATCAGACCGCCACAGACCATACATCACACCGCCACAGACCATACATCACACCGCCACAGACCATACATCAGACCAGACATCAGACCGCCACAGACCATACATCACACCGCCACAGACCATACATCACACCGCCACAGACCATACATCACACCGCCACAGACCATACATCACACCGCCACAGACCATACATCAGACCGCCACAGACCATACATCACACCGCCACAGACCATACATCACACCGCCACAGACCATACATCAGACCAGACATCAGACCGCCACAGACCATACATCACACCGCCACAGACCATACATCACACCGCCACAGACCATACATCACACCGCCACAGACCATACATCAGACCAGACATCAGACCGCCACAGACCATACATCAGACCGCCACAGACCATACATCACACCCCCACAGACCATACATCACACCGCCACAGACCATACATCACACCGCCACAGACCATACATCACACCGCCACAGACCATACATCACACCGCCACAGACCATACATCACACCGCCACAGACCATACATCACACCGCCACAGACCAGACATCAGACCATACATCACACCGCCACAGACCATACATCACACCGCCACAGACCATACATCAGACCGCCACAGACCATACATCAGACCGCCACAGACCATACATCACACCGCCACAGACCATACATCAGACCATACATCACACCGCCACAGACCATACATCAGACCGCCACAGACCATACATCACACCGCCACAGACCATACACCACACCGCCACAGACCATACATCAGACCGCCACAGACCATACATCAGACCATACATCACACCGCCACAGACCAGACATCAGACCATACATCACACCGCCACAGACCAGACATCAGACCGCCACAGACCAGACATCAGACCGCCACAGACCATACATCACACCGCCACAGACCATACATCACACCGCCACAGACCATACATCAGACCGCCACAGACCATACACCACACCGCCACAGACCATACATCAGACCGCCACAGACCATACATCAGACCATACATCACACCGCCACAGACCATACATCAGACCGCCACAGACCATACATCACACCGCCACAGACCATACATCAGACCGCCACAGACCATACACCACACCGCCACAGACCATACACCACACCGCCACAGACCATACATCAGACCGCCACAGACCATACATCACACCGCCACAGACCATACACCACACCGCCACAGACCATACATCAGACCGCCACAGACCATACATCAGACCATACATCACACCGCCACAGACCATACATCAGACCGCCACAGACCATACATCACACCGCCACAGACCATACATCAGACCGCCACAGACCATACATCAGACCAGACATCAGACCGACACTGGTCATACATCAGACCGCTATGTACATTAAACTGGTTTATCTTGACGTTAAACTGGTTTATCTTCACGTTAAACTGGTTTATCTTCACGTTAAACTGGTTGTTACTCACTTGAACTGCATGACGCTGCTGTGCTGGTTGAACCTGGTGATGACGGACACGTCGATGAACGGCTTTGGCTCTGTGGAGGCAACGAAGATTGAACGTAAATGTTATCAAAGATGAACTTTTAGCTACTGGAGCTATAAACAGAGGAGCTCTTTAAGGTAAAGGATCAACAGAACAGGTGAGCGGGTGACATTAAAGATGTACAGTAAGTGAGATGATCCACCTGAGTCCAGAGCGATGGATTTGGGAGGAGGAACAGGATGGAAGACGATGGGGAAGATCGCACCTGGCAGCTGGTTATCCACCTGCACACAGAAACCACGTTGGACATACAGGTGAGTGTGTGTTCAGGTGTGTGAGTGTGTGTGTGCTCAGGTGTGTGTTTACCTGCAGCCAGTGCAGCTGCGCCCTCAGGCAGCGCTGGTGCGGGGACTGTTTGAACTCCACCTGGATCCCAGACAGGAAGTTCCTCCTCACCGGGCAGGAATACGGCTGACGCATCATCATGATGGCTCCGTTGAGGTTGACCTGACGACCGGTGACATCACACTCTCACTCAGCTCATTGGACTGAAATCTAATAATCTGTCGGTTAGTCTGTGTGTGTGTGTGTGTGTGTGTGTGTGTGTGTGTTGACCTCTGACCTCCAGGTTGGTCTCCAGTTTGACCCAGCCCCCCGCGGTCTTCCCGTTCAGCTGGCTCTGGTAGGTTTTCTCCAGTAGGTTGATGTTCTTCTGACTGAACGGCTTCCAGCGGTTCTTTGGCTTCATCTCCCAAACCACACCTGAACTGTAACACACACACACACACACACAGAATCACACCTGCACTCCTCGCTAGCCCCACTAATCTCCGTGGTCACCCTGCCCCCCTCTGTGATGATGCGTTTACCTGGTGATGCCGATGTAAGCGATCTCCTGCCGGTTGCCGTTGTTGATCAGCGACAGTCCGAGGTTCTGCAGCGACACCTTCACTTCCTGTTCGAACTGTTCGAGCTCCTCGGCCTGGCGGGCCTTCGTCACCACGGCGACGTCCTCAGTGAACAGCAGCACCCGCTGGCGTCCGTCCAGGAAGGAGACCCAGTGGACCTGAGACAGGCTGTCGTAGGAGAACTGACCCACCTCGTCCTGTAAAGACCAGACGGGGGCCGACGGTCAGCTTGTGTTTCTGTCTTTATGGGGACCCTGTAACGGCTGGTCCCCACAAACCATTTAAACCAGTTTAGAGGCTGTGTTCTTGCTAACGCCGCTCCCTCTCTTCATTCACTCTATAGCTTTGTATTACTTTAACACATATTGTGATTTTTAGGTTGTAGTGGGTTCAGTTTTTAAAGCTAGAGTGAAGATACTGGTATCATAGTTAACTATAAAACCTGATGAATCCATCGGTACCAACCACGACACAGTGAAGGAGGTTAAATAACGCTCAAAACTTAACGCTAACTTTTGGCAAGGAAAAAATGTCATGTCCATTTTCAAAGGGGTCCCTTGACCTCTGACCTCCAGATCAGTGAATGTAAATGGGTTCTATGGGTACCCACGAGTCTCCCCTTTACAGACATGCCCACTTTATGATCATCACATGCAGTTTGGGGCAAGTCATAGTCAAGTCAGTACACTGACACACTGACAGCTGTTGTTGCCTGTTGGGCTGCAGTTTGCCATGTTATGATTGGAGCATATTGTTTTATGCTAAATGCAGTACCTGTGAGGGTTTCTGGATCAATATCTGTCATTGATCTGTGTTGTTAATTGATTTACAATAATAAATATATACATACATTTGCATAAAGCAGCATATTTGTCCACTCCCATGTTGATAAGAGGATTAAACACTGGACTAATCTCCTTTAAGGTTCATTTAGAACTGATGAAATTAAACTTTTGAATGTTTTTTTTATTAACGGACAGAATGAAGCCCACAGACCTTCAGCAGGTCCAGCTCTCCAGAATGCTCCATGCAGCTCCAGCTGAGCGTCCGGACGCCCGCCGGGTCGTCCCACGCAAACCGCCGAGCCTCGCTGGGTTTCAGCTCGTGAACCGTCGTCGAGCCGCTGAGAGAGCGAACAGTTAGGTTCTCATTAAACTGTCAAAAACCTTCTAAACTAATTTAACCAAAATAAAATGTGAGTGTGTTTTATCATGTTGCTGTGTGTGTGTGTGTGTGTGTGTGTGTGTGTTGACCTCTGACCTCTGCCTGTAGCTGATGGTGACCCAGGGAGTGTGGTTGAGCAGCAGGGCCGGAGCTGCTCCTTCATAGTAATCAATGAAGCTGATGATAGTCGAGAGGTCGGACATGTTGACGTCCACGATGATCCCGCCGCACTGAAAACACACAGTTCAATAAAAACAGGCCCTGAAACGTACGACACACTCAGAGTGATCAGCCGAGACACTGACCATGTCCAGGCTCAGCAGGGTGCCGGTGTCCTGCCGGTTAAAGTAGAAGAACTTGGAGGTGGATTCGGATCCGACCACACGGACGCACAGCTTCCCCGAGCCGTTCTCCGGCCACAGAGGGAGGCACTGCAACACACAACAACAACAACAGCGAGATGACAACACAGCTACTCCGGGGACGCTAACTAACACGCCGTCTCTGTCTGGGGACCCCGGGCACTCACCTCGGTGGAGGAGATGTAGTGCCACCTGGTGGAGTCGTGGCCGGTGACTTCTCCCACCTCCAGCTCGTACGAAGACTTGTTCACCAGAGTGTAGAACGGACTCATGGTGACGATCCGGGTCAGGTTGAAGCTGCTCATCTGGATGCTGACGCCCACCTGGACACACGGACAGGAAGGAGGAAGAATCAAACTACAGCTGCAGTGACTTGTTTGCTCCATAAAAGGTAAAAGAAAATAGTGAAAACACATTCATAACAACTTCCTGAAACCAGACTGGACTTAATGTAAAACTACATTTAACAGCTTTTATTGGCTTCAATCACTGAACTCAACCGACGGGCCTTTAAAACTCTGCAAAGATGAGAGATGCTACGGAATGATTTATCTAAACCCGGATGAACAGGATCTGAAATGAACTTTTTATTTTATCTGCAACTTTTGAAATCTCTGCGCAAATGAAGGAATAATATTTTAGATCTGTTGTCATTCAATGTTTGATATATTTAACATAAAAAGCATTATATACACGGTAAATTACAGTGTTCAAATTACACTATGGAGGGAGGGTAGCCTACTATACACTGTACTGTACTTTGTTATTGTCACCTATAGTGGTTATTTACATAAAAACACACAATTTAAATGATTTGAATTATTTAAATATTTGCTTTGATTAAAAGAACTCTTGGTAAGTTGTTATGAAATCAAACGGGTCATAATTCTCTCTAATATCTATTTTATATTGATGTGAAAACATCTCCTTCAAACAACTGGATTTATTCAAGTTTCTCACCAAAAACTACATTTTACCAGATTACATTTGAACGCATCATGATAACGTTGTAATTTACCTTCACCCAATAGTCATTTTTACTGAGCCGACTTTGAACGTCTCATAATAATAACTCAATGGCACCTCCGTTAACGTTGCTATCTCCGGTATTTAACCAGTCAGGACTGAGCTGCTACCGGCTGCTAACAGCTAACGTTACTAACTCTCCTCCTGCTGATTTCAACACAGGTTTGTTGTTCTCAGTGTCTCTTTATCAGGAGAAATAGGATACGTCCCCTCAGGTTTAGTAGCGCCACGCTGTTGAGCGCTTTTTCTTCTCTCTTCACCGTGTCTCCGGTCTCAAACAAACTGAAACCTGATACAGCGTGCGTATGCGTCATTGTGCAGCGTAACTGTGGGAAAACATCAATAAGAGGAATCGATGGTCTTTAGTAAGAGAACCTTGAGTTGAGATTGTTTAATCTGATTTAATCTAATCTGATAATCTCACTGAAAACAAACAGAACATGAGCAGCATCAGAGACGCTGAGTCAGCCTTTTTAGTTACCAGGAAGTCCATGTTGTTGGCGGGACAGCGAACGCAGCCGTAACTTCCTACGGTGTCCAGAGAGAACCCGTCAGACCAGGAGCTGGTGGAGACGCACAGCTGGAGCTGCAACAAACAACAACAACACACTGAACTACCAGATGTTCTGGACCAGAATGGAAATCTGTAGATGGTGACCTGAGTTTGTCCTGAGGGTGGCGCTGGAGGAAAGGTTTATCCTCTGGAGAGCAGGACAGCGTTTAGGAGTTATTCTCACCTTGCTCTTGCTGAAGAGGTTCTTCTTCCTGAAGGAGAACAGGACGATATCCCGGAAGTCGGCGGGGTGTTTGACGCTGACGTCCTCGGCTCTGTACTGCAGCACCCGAGACGTCTTGTTGATGATCCAGTACGGGCTGAAGAGCGACAGCAGCAGGCGGCCCGGCGTCTTCGTCACATGAACGCCCACGTCCACCGTCATGCTGGCGTCCGAGTCGCAGGTGAGGCACACGGCCAAGAACTCGGGCATTTCCTGTTGGACGCGGATGTGTCCGTGCCAGTCGCGGCCCTGATACCTCATCAGCACCAACGACATGATCTCACCAGAGACACGAGCGTTCAGGAGGTCAGACGTGTTGCCTTCCTGAAGCTCGTAGGAGTCCGCTGAGCTCTGAGGAGGAGAGACCACAACAGACCACAACAGACCACATCAGACCACATCAGATTACAGGACTGGATTTCTGATATAATCTATAACCTAAAGACCTTTACTACTTCTGTCGTACCTCCATCATGTAGCGGACGGTGTAAGGCAGCAGGTTGCGCAGTGTGGCCACAGGGTGGAGGTGGATGACGTAGGCGGGGTCCCAGTCCTCCTCTCCGTGATTGGCGATGTGTCGCAGGTCGTCGGGGACGGCCAGCGTGCTGACCATCAGCGGCAGCAAGCTGCTGTCACTCGCCGGACACTGCAGCACCGAACGCACCTCCGAGCTGCGGTGCACCTGCTCCTTCCACGCCACGCAGGTGGACGACGGTCCGTACTGACTGTCCAGGCAACCCGCCGGACGCACAAACAGCTGACATCTGGGGGGGGGCATAAAACCGGCACAGTCAACATCTCCTGAACACCTACAAAGACCGACCGACAGCTCTGCAGACAAGCCATCTCCTTTCACAGGACGACTGGACATGAGAGGCGATGTGATGCTACCTGTATGTTTCTAAGGCGATCTGAAACTCCTTCTCGGGTTCGGCCTGTCCGACGCTCTGCAGGCTCCTGGACGTCGGACAGTACTTCAGGATGGTGAACGGCACCGAGAAGTGATTCTTTATCTGAAAACACAAACACAAATGAAGCTGTTGGTTCCTCAACGTGTTCAGACGTGGTCAGAGAAGTGTGTGTGCGGTCAGGTGTTTGTGTGATTCAGACCTGCAGCGGCGAGCGGACAGTGATGACCTTGTTGCCCTCGGCGGCGTCAATCTGCAGCAGCACAGAAACCGCCTCCTGCAGCATCGGACCTCGGATGTTGTAGAGACGGCGACCCGGCTTGTCCACAGCGATGTTGGAGATCTCGCTGTATCCGGAGGGAACTGTGGGTTCAGAGACACGTCAGCCATCTTTAATCTTTATTCACACACCGACAGTTTTATTTAATGGACTGATTGACCCACGAACAGCCGGGCGACCACGCAAGGAGCTGGCCGTCCGTCAGGAGCAACATGGTATCGGAACAGCTCTACTTGGTAGGCTGAGCTTCTGATGTCCATGATCCGACTTTAAGGTGCCTCCTATAAAATTATAAATGGGCACGCTCCTTCCTACTTCCTACTTCCTTATCGAGCCCCCTGTCCTCTGGAATAACCTCCCTATGGACATCAGACAGTCTGAATCTGTGGAGGTCTTTAAATCCAAACTCAAAACACATCTTTTTGGACCTAACTTTCAATTAGATAGTTATTCTTTTATTATTCAGCCGGTGGGTCGGTCTCAGTCTCAATGTATAACTTAAGCCTAGTAGTCCTGTTCCTCACGTACTGTACGTAGTAGGCAGAAATGAATGTTGGTGTGACTGTAGGACTGATTGTGGTGAAAGTGAAAGTGAGGCGTTCTGACCGATGGTGAGGTTGAACAGGCAGCTCTCTTGGCGCTGCAGAGCCGACAGATTGCCCCGTGACGACGGTTCGAACATGGAGTGCTCCAGGTCCATGCTCTGATCCGTCGACAGCTCGTGTAGCTTCCCCTGCGCCGCTGAACCCACCGGCCTCAGGTTGGCGCTGTGCTGCACGATGAGAGGAATCCCGAGAGAGTTTTTGATGGTGAAGGGGGCCTTCTCCTTCAGAGAGTAGTCGAAGGTGGGGGCTGTGCCCTCTGAGAACGCCTGACCAAAACACAGCAGTGATAAATTAGTAAGGTTTATCTATAACTGGATATTCAGTCTTTGAATGAACACAATGATTTAAGCCTCAGAAGGTTTATAGTTCATGTTCTTAAAGGGACAGTGTGTAGGATGTGGTGACATCTAGTGGTGTGGTTGCAGATTGCAACCAACTGAGTACCCCTCCGCTCACTCCTCCCTCTCAAAGACTGTGGTAACGTGAGCCGCAGAGTGTTAAACCGCGGTAACGCCGTTGGCCTCGCTCAGAGGCCATCCATACCATAATAACACTACTTTACCGAAGTTAGACGGCAGCTGGCGGTACCACGGTTTAGCGAAGCCCCCAAGACCTGCACAGAGCTTTGAAGCAAATTTTCGTAGACACTAAATAGACACTAGATAGTGATGGAAGACGATGGAAGTGATGTGTCGTACCTTGCTGAGGTTGTAGAAGACGTTATGTACCTTGCTGAGGTTATAGAAGACGGTACCTTGCTGAGGTTATAGAAGACGCTATGTACCTTGCTGAGGTTATAGAAGACGTTATGTACCTTGCTGAGGTTGTAGAAGACGTTATGTACCTTGCTGAGGTTGTAGAAGACGTTATGTACCTTGCTGAGGTTATAGAAGACGTTATGTACCTTGCTGAGGTTATAGAAGACGTTATGTACCTTGCTGAGGTTATAGAAGACGTTATGTACCTTGCTGAGGTTATAGAAGACGTTATGTACCTTGCTGAGGTTGTAGAAGACGTTATGTACCTTGCTGAGGTTATAGAAGACGTTATGTACCTTGCTGAGGTTGTAGAAGACGTTGAGGCTGCACTGGGAGACGGTGATGTTCATGGTGTCTTTGGAGCAGATGTTGATGGCCGTGCGAGGTTCAGGCAGAATGACGAAGTCGTCTCCGTGAACGGGACTCTTGTCCTGGACCGGGCTGTTCTTCATCTGCAGGAACAAACACAACGACTTTGAATATATGTATGTCTGAAATGAGCTGTATAAATAAACGTGGTAGAAACAGCAGATTTACCTCCAGCTCCAGGTTCCATCTGCGTCTGCCGCCGTTGACTCGTTCGATCAGAGGCTCCCACACCGCATGGACCTCATTAAAGTAGTTCACCTGTACACACACGGCAGGCGTCAACGTTATACAGCAGACATGACAATGAAACATCAGTATGGTGGACAGGCTTGTTGTTCTAGTCAGCAGCTGCAGCAATAACGTCTATTATCCTCCTTTAATTCATCAGAAACTGGTCATTGTGAGTTCAGGTTCAGGTGTGAAGGACAGGTTCAGGTTCAGGTTCAGGTGTAAAGGACTGATTCAGGTTCAAGTGTGAAGGACTGGTTCAGGTTCAGGTTCAGGTTCAGGTTCAGGTGTAAAGGACTGATTCAGGTTCAGGTTCAGGTGTAAAGGACTGATTCAGATTCAGGTTCAGGTTCAGGTGTAAAGGATCAGTTCTCACCTCCAGCGTCATGTCGGCTCTGAGCTGCAGCAGAGACGACCAGTTTTTGGCCGATCCATTGAAGGAGGACTCGGCCAGCAGCAGAGGGACGGTCCGATGACCCAACCCGGACTCCAGAGTCACCTGGACCACCTGTTGGGGGGGACAGTACCTCGTCAACAGGAACCACATCTGATCTTGTGAAGTTTCAGAATAGAATCTTCTTTGAGTAGCTGAAATGTCGTACCTTGACCTCAGCGGTAAAGCTCTCGCCGTCGTTGCGCCCATCCTGCTCTCTGAAGCTCTCGGTGACCTCGGTGGCCTGGTCCACTCCCAGGAACCAGTAGTTACCGCTGTAGATGTTCATGACCGACCAGAGGTTGCCGACGTCCATCTTCGCCGCCGGACTCTGCTCTTCGTGCTGCTTCGCCGTCATGGCGGCTGTTATTGTCTTCACTGTGTTGAGGATGAACGGAGAGATCTGGAGGAGGAAGACACGGAGACGGTGAGTTTCTGTTACTTGTTCTGATGACATCACAGTGACATCACAGAGCGGACGACAGGTTGTAAACAAGCCGGTGATTTGGTGTGTTTCCTGGATCGTTGTGACCCATAAAGATAAAAACTGTGATGAATGAACGTACCTTCACAATGACTTCCTCCACCGTCACAGAGCCGCTCAGCGGTTGGTTCGGGTGGGTTTTGGTCTCCAAGGCGACTGAGCAGGGTTTCAACACCTATTGGACAGAGTCAGACTGATGAGTTGAGTTCTGGTTGAAGGCAGCATGTCAGTAAACCATACATAATAATATCAACAGGGATGGACGCCAAGATCTTTAAGCACTGGCCCCACAGGCCACCAAGCCTCTAAGGGAGCTTTCACATCAGGGACCCGGATCCGAGTCCACTTGTCCCCAAAGTTCAATTCGTTTGATTAGCGTGAACGCTCCGTATCGTACTCGGGGTCGGTTCGTCGATCCGTACTCCGTGGTCTGGAGTACGGGTCATGTGGACTCGGGTACGGTTCTCATCAGGTGTGAAAGTCGACTGTACCAAAACAAGGAAGTGGACCGCTATCTAACGTGAGTCACGTTAGCGAGTAGTTTTGTAAGGGCGGGCTTTCTTCAACGCCGCCGGTCTCCTCCGAAATTGGTATACATACAAAACTGTTCCATATCTGTGACTGTATCTATGTCAGCTGCTCAGCGGGCAGAGAGAAACACGGGGTGGGGGGGTCGAGTCTTCACATCAAACTCGGTGAAATAAGAGTTTATTTTGGCCGAACCAGAGTTGGTGATTGTTGGAAAGACTAACGACGACGGTTTTGGTGTGTTTTAAGATGCTCCGCTACTAGAACAGCTGATCTCAACATAAACAAATACATGTGGACGATGATGCAAGTGTACTCGGGTACGGAACAACTTTACCGATGTGAAAGCTGAGTGAAGAGGGGGAACGCTACGGATCAATCGTACCTTATGTGGAAACGCGCTGAATTTGGTGGCCAAGGTACATTTTTGGTGGCCCAAATGTAAACGTGTCTAAAAACTAGAGCCGTCAATCAATTAAAATATTGAATTGCGATTAATCGCAAAATAATCACACATTTTTCATCTGTTCAAAATGTACCATATTCATTCCATTGATGCTGCTCAGAGAGATCACAGTGACCGGCTCGTCTGACGACAGCACGGAGCTGAAGAGAACATTTATAATGCGTTCAAGCTCTACTCAGTAAAAATAAGTATTGGAGTGATGGGCATAAAAAATATCCTCAAATCATAATGCATGTGTCGGGTTTGCCATGTTATGATCTGAGCATATATATTGTTTTATACTAAATGCAGTACCTGTGAGGGTTTCTGGATCAATATCTGTCATTGTTTTGTGTTGTTCATTGATTTAATATAATAAATATATACATACATTTTGCATAAAGCAGCATATTTGTCCACTCCCATGTTGATAAGAGGATTAAATACTTGACTAATCTCTAAGGTTCATTTAGAACTGATAAAACATGTGAGATTAATTGTGGTTAAATATTTGAATCGATTGACAGCTTTAGTTAAAATAGTAAGAGGTTTACTGAAACAGAGAAGACTGGAACTGTTCCTAAAAATGTTAAAATTTAAATAATTATTCCTATGTTTTGTTATTCATTTTGTTTTTAATAGAGAGTGTCTAGGTATAAGATTTTTATTGTACAGGTTCCTATCTAATAAACTTTAAGTAGAACTGCTCCCCCTGTTGGATAATCTGCAGACTGAGAGGAGCTTCACGTGTCTGAGTGGTGTTTCATAAAAACTCCTAATGAAACTATGTGTTTTTAAAGAACCACGTCTTCAGTAGGAACCAACGAGCTTCGAGCTGAGAGCCACAGACAGGAAGTCAGACCGTATTTAAACCCTAATGAGTGACCCGCTGTGACTCGCTGTGTGGTCATGTGATCTTACGGTGGTGACGGCCGTGTCCTCCTTGTTTCGGATGAAGGGGCAGGCGAGGACTTTCAGCTCCCTCAGGTTGGCTCTGGTGTTCTGGGTCCCGTCCTCCTCGGCCTGCAGGGTGAAGTCACACTGGAACGAGGCCACGAGGGCGGGGGCGTCCGCCTTCATCAGGCTGGCCACGAACACCACCTCCGGGTCCACCACCACCGCCCGCAGACGAGTCCTGACCATGGAGGCTGCACAGAGGGAAGACAACCAGAGGTTAGATTATATCCTACCCTATTGTTAGGATTATAACAATGGCCCCGACCACGGCTCTGAAATATCAGTAAGTTAGAATCTATGGCCCCGACCACGGCTCTGAAATATCAGTCAGTTAGAATCTATGGCCCCGACCACGGCTCTGAAATATCAGTCAGTTAGAATCTATGGCCCCGACCACGACTCTGAAATATCAGTCAGTTAGAATCTATGGCCCCGACCACGGCTCTGAAATATCAGTCAGTTAGAATCTATGGCCCCGACCACGGCTCTGAAATATCAGTCAGTTAGAATCTATGGCCCCGACCACGGCTCTGAAATATCAGTCAGTTAGAATCTATGGCCCTGACCACGGCTCTGAAATATCAGTCAGTTAGAATCTATGGCCCCGACCACGGCTCTGAAATATCAGTAAGTTAGAATCTATGGCCCCGACCACGGCTCTGAAATATCAGTAAGTTAGAATCTATGGCCCCGACCACGGCTCTGAAATATCAGTAAGTTAGAATCTATGGCCCCGACCACGGCTCTGAAATATCAGTAAGTTAGAATCTATGGCCCCGACCACGGCTCTGAAATATCAGTTAAGTTAGAATCTATGGCCCCGACCACGGCTCTGAAATATCAGTTAAGTTAGAATCTATGGCCCCGACCACGGCTCTGAAATATCAGTTAAGTTAGAATCTATGGCCCCGACCACGGCTCTGAAATATCAGTCAGTTAGAATCTATGGCCCCGACCACGGCTCTGAAATATCAGTCAGTTAGAATCTATGGCCCCGACCACGGCTCTGAAATATCAGTCAGTTAGAATCTATGGCCCCGACCACGGCTCTGAAATATCAGTCAGTTAGAATCTATGGCCCCGACCACGACTCTGAAATATCAGTCAGTTAGAATCTATGGCCCCGACCACGACTCTGAAATATCAGTCAGTTAGAATCTATGGCCCCGACCACGGCTCTGAAATATCAGTCAGTTAGAATCTATGGCCCCGACCACGGCTCTGAAATATCAGTAAGTTAGAATCTATGGCCCCGACCACGACTCTGAAATATCAGTAAGTTAGAATCTATGGCCCCGACCACGACTCTGAAATATCAGTCAGTTAGAATCTATGGCCCCGACCACGACTCTGAAATATCAGTCAGTTAGAATCTATGGCCCCGACCACGGCTCTGAAATATCAGTCAGTTAGAATCTATGGCCCCGACCACGGCTCTGAAATATCAGTCAGTTAGAATCTATGGCCCCGACCATGAGTAATCAGAGCCGTGGTCGGGGCCATAGATTCTAACGTACTGATATTACAGAGCTGTGGTCGGGGTGCTGTTAAAATAAAGGTGTGTGTGTAACTATACTTATATGTTATCTCAGGGGTTTAAACCTGTCTGGGTCTCTCGGTCTTACCGGTCTTGGCGTCGGCTCGTGGCTCGGCGGTCTGTCTCAGCGGCAGTCTGTCGCTCGGTGCAGAGGCGGCGGCGGTCAGCGTTGAACTCTGCGGCAGAGCCTGCAGGAAGAAATCGGCGACGGCCATCAGAAACTCCACGCTGGCACACAGGTAGAGTTTCTGCAGCACCGCCACCACTTCCCGTTCCGCGGCGCTCTGCCGATACGTCACGTCTATCATCGCCTCGGGGCTCCCCTCGTCTCTCCGACCGACCATCCTGCAGCCACGAGGTAAACAACAACACACAACAGGTGGAGTTGAGGTGAGTTCACAGGGAAGTTCACATTCTGCTTCTATTTGGAGAAACTAATCAGAATTAGTGTGACCCTATCGTCGGCTCTACTCGACACACGAACACACAGAGAGAAACTAGAGGTCATGTGACCGTTACCGTGAGGTCACCCTCTCCACGCCAGTCCTCAGGTCGTCCAGCGTGCAGGCGTTGAGGATGGTGGTCACCTCTATGCTGCCGTTGTTCAGGATCCTCCCCGAAGTCTTCAGCAGGCGGAGGGCGAACTCGCCCAGTCGGAGGTTCTCCTGGTGCTGGAGGTCTGAGGACTGCAGGGAACAGGAACAACAGTCAGACACAGGATCTAACAACCTGGACCAGCTGATCCCGGACTGGCTGATCCCGGACCGGCTGATCCCGGACCGGCTGATCCCGGACCGGCTGATCCCGGACCGGCTGATTGCCGTTGTTATTTTTTTATCTCAATTTTTTTTTTCTTACTACTATTTATTTCATTTTATTTTATTTATGTTTTTTTTTTTACTGTTTTATTTATTTTTATATTATTTTAATTATGTTTTTTTTACTACTTTATTTATTTTATTTTATTTTATTTATGTTTTTTTTTATATTTTATTTATTTTTATTTTATTTCATTTATGTTTTTTTGTGTGTATATGTGAATATTGTATGTGTCTTATTATTTCATATGTTTAGTGTGTTTCTAATTCTGGTGTCATTGCTGCGTTAAGTCTTATAACTATCAGTGTTATATTGGTTATTTCCTCTATTGTTGGGGGTGGGAGGGAAAAATGGATGAAAAAGAGAAGACTATTTATATTTGCGCTGTAATGTATATGCCACGCAATGTTCTTCCATTTAAAAGAATCCATATGAAATATATTTTTTGCACTGCATATATGTGCATATCTTTGATATTCAACTTGTTATGAACTTATAGATACCAAACACTTGATTGTGCTCCTTTCTGAGATTCAGACACTTTATTGTGGTACTATATCTAGTCTTTGGGCAAACGGGACGACTGGAGTCTGGATGTGCTGACTGACCTGTTTCGGGTCGTTGCTGTACAGAACCAGACCAAGAGACTCGATGTTGAAGTTAAACTTCAAGGTCTCCAGAGCTTCCTCCTCCTCTTCCTCACCGCTGACAGATGGTTTCCCAACGTCACCTGAAGTCACAAGACAGTAAACTAATCAGCAGAGAACCTAACATCAGTGTGTCTACATAATGATTATATGTATATATACTGTATATGTTAATATAGAGACCTGTCGGGGGTCTTTATATTAATATGTATATATACTGTATATGTTAATATAGAGACCTGTCAGAGGCCTTTATATTAATATGTATATATACTGTATATGTTAATATAGAGACCTGTCGGGGGTCTTTATATTAATATGTATATATACACTGTATATGTTGATATAGAGACCTGTTAGGGGTCTTTATATTGATATGTATATATATACTGTATATGTTAATATAGAGACCTGTCAGAGGCCTTTATATTAATATGTTTATATACTGTATATGTTAATATAGAGACCTGTCAGAGGCCTTTATAGTAATATGTATATATATTGTATATGTTGATATAGAGACCTGTCAGAGGGCTTTATATTAATATGTATATATACTGTATATGTTGATATAGAGACCTGTCAGAGGGCTTTATATTAATATGTTTATATACTGTATATGTTAATATAGAGACCTGTCAGAGGCCTTTATATTAATATGTATATATATACTGTATATGTTAATATAGACCTGTCAGAGGCCTTTATAGTAATATGTATATATATACTGTATATGTTAATATAGAGACCTGTCAGAGGCCTTTATATTAATATGTATATATATACTGTATATGTTAATATAGAGACCTGTCAGAGGCCTTTATAGTAATATGTATATATACTGTATATGTTGATATAGAGACCTGTTAGGGGTCTTTATATTAATATGTATATATACTGTATATGTTGATATAGAGACCTGTCGGGGGGCCTCCGGCTGCCCGGAGCTGCAGACCGGCCTCCTGTCTCGGGGCGGTAGGCTCCAGACTGCCGGCCTCTCCCAGGTTCTCCATCAGGATCCTCAGCAGCACCTTCAGGTCGTCCTGACTCAGCTCCACCTGCAGGCCGAGCACAGACACGGCGCTCGTTACAGACACCGACACCACCCGACTCATCGCCTACGGCCGAGTCCTCCGTCTCTGTCTCTGCAGATATCTCAGCACAGATACGAGTTTAGCCTAGCTTAGCATAAAGACTGGAAGCGGGGGGAAACTGCTAGCCTAGCCTGTACCTAGGGGTCTAATCAACACTACAGGAGGACAGACGGTACCTTCGGTGGTGAACATGTCAACTGGAACAGAGGAGTTAGAGACAGACAGGGTTTAGATCAGGTGTGTTATCAGGTGTGTTATCAGGTCAGGTGTGTTATTAGATCAGGTGTGTTATTAGATCAGGTGTGTCATCAGGTGTGTTATTAGATCAGGTGTGTCATCAGGTGTGTTATTAGATTAGGTGTGTCATCAGGTGTGTTGTTAGATCAGGTGTGTCATCAGGTGTGTTATTAGATCAGGTGTGTCATCAGGTGTGTTATTAGATCAGGTGTGTCATCAGGTGTGTTATTAGATCAGGTGTGTCATCAGGTGTGTTATTAGATCAGGTGTGTCATCAGGTGTGTTATTAGATTAGGTGTGTCATCAGGTGTGTTGTTAGATCAGGTGTGTCATCAGGTGTGTTATTAGATCAGGTGTGTCATCAGGTGTGTTATTAGATTAGGTGTGTCATCAGGTGAGTTATTAGATCAGGTGTGTTATTAGATCAGATGTGTTATTAGATCAGATGTGTTATTAGATCAGATGTGTCATCAGGTGAGTTATTAGATCAGGTGAGTTATTAGATCAGGTGTGTTATTAGATCAGATGTGTCACCAGGTGTGTTATTAGATCAGGTGTGTCATCAGGTGAGTTATTAGATCAGGTGTGTCACCAGGTGTGTTATTAGATCAGGTGTGTTATTAGATCAGGTGTGTTATTAGATCAGGTGTGTCATCAGGTGAGTTATTAGATCAGGTGTGTTATTAGATCAGGTGTGTCACCAGGTGAGTCTAGTCTACGTTAGGATGAGGCTCATATGTCTGCTGTCACAATAATATTCATAGATGTGATTTGAAGAGATCTTCTTTAATCTGGAGAGACGATGATTCCTCCTCCTCCTCCTCCTCCTCCCCCTGTTCCTCCTTCCCCTGTTCCTCCTCCTCCCCCTGTTCCTCCTTCTTCTCCTCCTCCTCCTCCCCCTGTTCCTCCTTCTTCTCCTCCTCCTCCTCCTTCCCCTGTTCCTCCTCCTCCTCCTACCTTCATGGGCTTCAGATCTCCATCGATCTCCACGGCGACCATCTTCTTGTACCAGGAGGCTGCCAGGTTCCTCTTGACGTTCAGGTGCAGGTTGAGGGGTTCCAGCAGCTCGGTGCTGGGTCGACCCGATGCCGGATCCATACAGGTCCTGATGGACAACCAGAGTCCAGAAACAGTTTCTAAACTTGTCTTGAAGATCTGATCTTATTAACATTCATGAACAGTCTCTGGTTTCAGGTTGTTTCTGAGTCTGACTGACCTGGAGAGCTTGAGGTGCGTCAGCTGGACGTCCATGTTGTCGATGACGGCCGGCAGCGGGCATCCGTCGACGGGCAGCAGGGAGAAGCTGTTCCCCACCGTGATCAGACCCAGGTCCATCACAAGTGCATCATGGGAGGTGGAGGACTGGGGGATGATGATGAGCGGAGCCTTCAGCTTGATGTCCATGGACAGACGGAAGCTCTTCTGGGCCAAATCCCGAACGCTGGACGCCGCCTTCTCCGCCGCCTGAGCCGTGGCGGCGCTCAGAGCTTCTTTGGCCGTCTGGAAGTTGTTGGTGAAGTTCTGAATGAAACGACATAAAACAGAAACACAATTAAAGTAAGAAGAGCTGAAGGTAAAACGTGGTTCTCTGAGCGGCGTGGAACTCACCAGCAGAGACATGATGAACTTGTGCAGGTAGACCACCTGGATGCAGCCCACATTCAGCTTCACCCTGCCATCGGTTCTGGAGGTGTCGGCGTAGCCGGCGCCCTCCGTGGCTTTGGGAGTCAGACTCATGGTGAAGCTGAACACCTCGTCACCCACGATGGAGATCGCCTGAAGGACACAAACATCGTGAGTCTGAGGGAGTCTGAGGTAGTCTGAGGTAGTCTGAGGTAGTCTGAGGGAGTCTGAGGGAGTCTGAGGGAGTCTGAGGTAGTCTGAGGTAGTCTGAGGGAGTTCGGGTAGTCTGAGGTAGTCCAGGGTAGTCTAAGGGAGTCTGAGGGAGTCTGAGGGAGTTCGGGTAGTCTGAGGTAGTCCGGGGTAGTCTGAGGGAGTTCAGGTAGTCTGAGGTAGTCCAGGGTAGTCTAAGAGAGTCTGAGGGAGTCTGAGGGAGTCTGAGGGAGTCTGAAGGAGTCTAAGGGAGTCTGAGGGAGTCCAGGGTAGTCTGAGGGAGTCTGAGGGAGTCTGAGGGAGTCTGAGGGAGTCCAGGGTAGTCACAGTGAGACATCTGACTGACCTTCTTGTGGATGCTTTTGGGATCAACGTTGAGGACGATGAAATCTCTCAGACGGGCTGAGATGTGAGTTTGTGGTCCTTGCATCAGCAGAGAGCCGTTAATACCTGGAGGACACATCACATCAGGTACATCAGGTACATCAGGTACATCAGGTACATCAGGTACATCAGGTACATCAGGGTCAGCGGAGACCAACGAGGGCAGACAAAAAACTCAGCGGTGATTCGGTACCTTGGATCTTGATGTCGGCCATGTTGCAGCTCTGGTCGCACACCAGGACGTTGAAGGCTCCCAGCGTCATCATCACCTTCAGGTCGATGATGTCACTATCGACAGGTGACACCAGGGCGGCTGACGGGAAACACAACACGTTAAAACCAGTCCGGCAGATTTATGGAGAAGATATCTGAGCTCATTGTGTGTGTGAGTGATGGACTGACTGGACTTGGCAGACACCGTCTTGTCCTCTGTCTTCGGTCTGATCTCTCTCTCTGGAGACGCCACGCTGCCGGACGACAGCGCCGCCGACAGGAAGTTGATGGCTGACAGCAGAGCCTCAGTGTGGAGCATGAGGTCGAGAGAGGTGAAAGTCACCTGGAGAGAAAGAGAGAGAGTAAATGAGTGTAATATTAATCTAACCCTTTCAGTGATGACGTCATGATGATGTCATGATGAGGTCATCACGGTGTTAGCTGGAGGCTAACGCTAGCAGTGGGCTAACATTAGCTGGAGGCTAACGCTAGCATTGGGTGTGTGTGTGTGTGTCTGTGCGTGTGAGAGTGTGAGAGTGTGTGAGTATGTGTCTGTGTGTGTGTGTGTCTGTGTGTGTGTGTGTGTGTGTGTGTGTGTGTGTGTGTGTGTGTGTGTCTCTGTGCTGATGAACTGTCACTCACGTTGATCATCTGCTCCGTGTTTTTGTAGACTGTGGAGAAGTTCGGCCCTGAGCGGTCGGCCTGAGGAAACACAGTCAAACAAACAGGAAGTTAAAGTAAAGTCTCCGTTAACGGATCATCTCCTGCTCCGACAGACGTCAGCACACCTGTGTGGGTCTCACCTTTAAATACTGCACTTTGAGCAGCTCAGCTCCAGACGCCACAGAAGAGCTGATGAGACACAGCGGCTCACCACTCGAGTCTGAAACCAGATGAAACCAAAGAATCACATCGTCAACGCCAACGCTGCTGTACATGTTTCACCATATGTACCAGAACACTGCTCGTTTAAACAGGAAATAGTTATCATAGAGAACACTAGAGAACACTAAAGGACACCATAGAGAACACTAAAGGACACCATAGAGAATACTAGAGAACACTAAAGGACACCATAGAGAACACTAAAGGACACCATAGAGAACACTAAAGGACACCATAGAGAACACTAGAGGACACCATAGAGAATACTAGAGAACACTAAAGGACACCATAGAGAACACTAGAGAACACTAAAGGACACCATAGAGAACACTAAAGGACACCATAGAGAACACTAAAGGACACTAAAGGACACCATAGAGAACACTAGAGAACACTAAAGGACACCATAGAGAACACTAAAGGACACCATAGAGAACACTAAAGGACACCATAGAGAACACTAGAGGACACCAGAGAGAATACTAGAGGACACCATAGAGAACACTAGAGGACACTAAAGGACACCATAGAGAACACTAGAGAACACTAAAGGACACCATTGAGAACACTAGAGAACATTAAAGGACACCATAGAGAACACTAAAGGACACCATAGAGAACACTAAAGGACACCATAGAGAACACTAGAGGACACCATAGAGAATACTAGAGGACACCATAGAGAACATTAAAGGTCACCATAGAGAATACTAGAGGACACCATAGAGAACATTAAAGGTCACCATAGAGAATACTAGAGGACACCATAGAGAACACTAAGGGACACCATAAAGGACACTAAAGGACACCAAAGAGAACACTAGAGGACACCATAGAGGACACTTAAGGACACCATAGAGAACACTAGAGGACACCATAGAGGACACTAAAGGACACCATAGAGGACACTAAAGGACACCATAGGGGACACTAAAGGACACCATAGAGAACACTAGAGGACACCATAGAGAGCACTAGAGAACACCATAGAGGACACCATAGAGGACACTAAAGGACACCATAGAGAGCACTAGAGGACACCATAGAGAACACTAGAGGACACCATAGAGGACACTAAACGACACCATAGAGAGCACTAGAGGACACCATAGAGGACACTAAAGGACACCATAGAGGACACTAAAGGACACCATAGAGAGCACTAGAGGACACCATAGAGGACACTAAAGGACACCATAGAGAACACTAGAGGACACCATAGAGAGCACTAGAGGACACCATAGAGAACACTAGAGGACACCATAGAGAGCACTAGAGGACACCATAGAGAGCACTAGAGGACACCATAGAGGACACTAAAGGACACCATAGAGAGCACTAGAGGACACCATAGAGAACACTAGAGGACACCATAGAGGATACTAAAGGACACCATAGAGAGCACTAGAGGACACCATAGAGGATACTACAGGACACCATAGAGAGCACTAGAGGACAACATAGAGAATACTAGAGGACACCATAGAGAACACTAGAGGACACCATAGAGGATACTAAAGGACACCATAGAGGACACTAAAGGACACCATAGAGAACACTAGAGGACACCATAAAGAGCACTAGAGGACACCATAGAGAGCACTACAGGACACCATAGAGAGCACTAGAGGACACCATAGAGAGCACTAGAGGACACCATAGAGAGCACTAGAGGACACCATAGAGAGCACTAGAGGATACCATAGAGAGCACCATAATGTAACCACACTTCATTCACAGAGGCTCTGACCTTTGAACTCCAGGCACTTCATGGTGATCTTGTTGATGAACGCTGTGGCACACATGTCGTACTTCCTGACTTTAGTGTTGATGCCCAGGTGAGCGACATGAAAGACCAGGAAAGGTAACTCCTGCTGCTCTCTGGGCTTCTTCAGCGTTAGCAACACCTGGAAGAGGAAACAGGAAACAGAATCAGCAGAACGCCGCCATGTTGGAGGAACAATCCGAGTAAATAGACAAACGTTTCCTGTTTTAGTTTTATGGTTTCTGATGTTTCACAGACTTTCGTACTTCTTTGATTTCGAAGTTCAGGAGAATGTTGATGGTGTTTTCAGTCAGACCGCCGTTGGTGGCGGCCGACACGCCGTCAGATCCCGTCTGTGATGACACCACCTCTACCTGCTGCTCAGCAAGCTCCGCCTTCTCTGAGGAGGGAAAATAGTCATTCAAATATATATATATATACGTCTGTCTTCAGATCTTCAGACGATCTTCAGGTGATTTTAACCAGGTGAGTCTCGAACTCAAAGGTAAAGTAAGGTATTCTATGATCCCCTTTCCTGTTAGTAACCATGGTGACGTGTTTAATGGGCATATAAATCACGGTGTTAGCTGGAGTCTTTCCTTTGGTTAGCCTCCAGCTAATGTTAGCCCACTGCTAGCGTTAGCCTCCAGTCTTTCCTTTGGTTAGCCTCCAGCTAATGTTAGCCCACTGCTAGCCTTAGCCTCCAGTCTTTCCTTTGGTTAGCCTCCAGCTAATGTTAGCCCACTGCTAGCCTTAGCCTCCAGTCTTTCCTTTGGTTAGCCTCCAGCTAATGTTAGCCCACTGCTAGCCTTAGCCTCCAGTCTTTCCTTTGGTTAGCCTCCAGCTAATGTTAGCCCACTGCTAGCCTTAGCCTCCAGTCTTTCCTTTGGTTAGCCTCCAGCTAATGTTAGCCCACTGCTAGCCTTAGCCTCCAGTCTTTCCTTTGGTTAGCCTCCAGCTAATGTTAGCCCACTGCTAGCCTTAGCCTCCAGTCTTTCCTTTGGTTAGCCTCCAGCTAATGTTAGCCCTCTGCTAGCGTTGGCCTCCAGTCTTTCCTTTGGTTAGCCTCCAGCTAATGTTAGCCCACTGCTAGTCTTAGCATCCAGTCTTTCCTTTGGTTAGCCTCCAGCTAATGTTAGCCCTCTGCTAGCGTTGGCCTCCAGTCTTTCCTTTGGTTAGCCTCCAGCTAATGTTAGCCCTCTGCTAGCGTTGGCCTCCAGTATTTCCTTTGGTTAGCCTCCAGCTAATGTTAGCCCTCTGCTAGCGTTGGCCTCCAGTCTTTGCTTTGGTTAGCCTCCAGCTAACACCGTGACCTCATCATGACGTCCACACATTAAGGGTCTATATGATCAGTGTTGATGATGACCGGAGATGTGGTGTTTAAAGTAAAGAAAGAGTTCCTGTCAGATCTCCCATCATGCACTGGGTGAAGTTACCTTGAGCCACCTGTCTCTTGACGTCCATGCTGTGCTCCTTACTGCCCTCCCCGATGTTCTCCACCAGGATCTTCATCAGTACACCGAGGTCCTCGTTGCCCAGACTCATCTGACGAACACACAACAGGTTTATATCTGACTCTGGAAAGAACACTTAAATCACGGTTTTAAACCACAGCGGACGAGTGAGACCTACGTTGAGGGACCGCAGGACTCCCTGGACCTGGACTCCGGGGATCTTGGTGAACCAGGAAGCAGCCAGGTTCCTGGTGACGAGCAGCTCTAGGTTGATTGGCTGGAGGATCTCAATGTCCTGGTGGGACGAGTCCTGCTGCAGCGTGGTTCTAAAAACACGTTCAGTCAACATTTAATCAGCTTCCTGTTCTCTGTTGGGTCGTCATGGTTTGTTCAGATACTAAAATGGTGTGTTTGAATATTTCTGCATACTGGGGTCCCTAAACAGTGTTGAATTCCATAAATCGGGTCTGGCTTTAAAGCTGAGACTCTGGTGGATCCAATGAGCCCAACTGGATTCATGTGTGATGATGTTAGTCCCCATAGGAGACATTTCATTGACCTAACTGTATAAAATGACCTGTGGTGACCTCTAGGATAATCACAGCCTCATGAAACTTTACAGCCACAAACTAGAGACCTAGAGCATTCAGAGGATGATGGATCAGACTAGAGACCTAGAGCATTCAGAGGATGGATGGATCAGACTAGAGACCTAGAGCATTCAGAGGATGGATGGATCAAACTAGAGACCTAGAGCATTCAGAGGATGGATGGATCAAACTAGAGACCTAGAGCATTCAGAGGATGGATGGATCAAACTAGAGACCTAGAGCATTCAGAGGATGGATGGATCAGACTAGAGACCTAGAGCATTCAGAGGATGGATGGATCAGACTAGAGACCTAGAGCATTCAGAGGATGGATGGATCAAACTAGAGACCTAGAGCATTCAGAGGATGGATGGATCAAACTAGAGACCTAGAGCATTCAGAGGATGGATGGATCAGACTAGAGACCTAGAGCATTCAGAGGATGGATGGATCAGACTAGAGACCTAGAGCATTCAGAGGATGGATGGATCAGACTAGAGACCTAGAGCATTCAGAGGATGGATGGATCAGACTAGAGACCTAGAGCATTCAGAGGATGGATGGATCAGACTAGAGACCTAGAACATTCAGAGGATGATTGGCTTTGGACATTTTTCAGAAATTTTTCCGTTCTTTTTTATTTTGGAAATTTTGGGGGAATTTTTCAGAATTTTTTTTTTCGGACATCTGTCGGATATTTTGGGAATTTTTTTTAAAACTTTTTTTCTTTACTTTTTTTGGACATTTTTCAGACATTTGTTGGACATTTTTCTGAGTTTTTGGGGATGTTATTTTGGACATTTCTTTGGACATTTTTTGTATAGTGTTTTGGACATTTTTCGATTTTTTCAGACATTTTTCGGACATTGTTTTTTTTTCTTGACTTTTGTCAGATATTTTTGGACATTTTTTAAAACTTTAAAAAAAAAAAATTTGGGACATTTTTCAGACATTTTTTCGGACTTTTGTTGGACTTTTTTTTTAGACATTTTTAGAAATTTTCCAGACTTTTATTTTTAAATTTTTGGACATTTATTTTCTTACATTTTTTTTTTTTCTTTTTGATGGCTTTCCTAGCTAGATTGACAATAAGGGAGTTTCTAAGCAGTTTACACAACAGAAGTGCTCGCCATCCAATCGCTGAAAAATGCCAATTCTTGCAGAAATCTCAAAAAGATTTTGATCCCAAATCACAGCATGTATTTTTTTATGGTGTTCCTCAAGGTCTTGGTGTCTTAATGTGGTATTTTGGAGGGATTATTGAGCATTTTTATCAATTCTCCGGTGGTAAAAAAATGGTTAAATTCAGCACCAAATCTGTGTAAAAAAAGGTATCAACCCCAAAAACTGCTGCAACAACTTATGAGACATAAGCACAGATTCACTGACGCAGTGATTCACTGGGCTTTAAAGAACAACATCTTTTCACTTCTACTGAATTGTTATTCAGTGTTGCTACCTGGAGAGCTTCAGCTGCGTCAGCTTCACGTCCATCTTGTCCACCACCGCCGGCAGAGAGAAACCTTCCGCCGGCAGCAGAGAGAAGCTGTTCCCCACCGTGATCAGACCCAGGTCCACCACCACGGCATTATGGGAGGTGGAGGACTGGGGGATGATGATGAGCGGAGCCTTCAGCTTGATGTCCATGGACAGACGGAAGCTCTTCTGGGCGAAGCCCCGAACGCTGGACGCCGCCTTCTCAGCCGCCTGAGCCGTGGCGGCGCTCAGAGCTTCTTTGGCCGTCTGGAAGTTGTCGACGAACATCTGAAGAACAGAAAGACATCATCGGGAGTGAGGACGACAAAAACGACACCAGCGTCACGTGATGAAGACAAGGAGAAAACGTCATGAAGGAGCAAGGTCAAGAGGGAGCCGATGTGAGGCGTTCACTGCCTGCACGGAGTGTACGCCGTCATTTCTGTTTCAGAAACCTTCAGAGGGATAGTGTATATATTATATATATATAATTTAGGTGAACATTAGTTGTTTAATTTTCTTCTTATAACGATTCTTTTGTTGTTGTTTTTGAAAGTTTTTGAAACAAAAATGAAATTCAAAAAGTTCCATTTCAAAGGAAGGAAGTGAGGTCACACAGGCAGAGGTCATGTGACTGACGGGAGGGGGGGTGGCAGTGAGGGGACGGGGGGGGGTAATGATGGCGGCTGAGTGAGTTGCATAGCACGTATGGAGGAAGTGAGTTCTGATAAGTGTCGCATGAAAAGCATTCCTTCATCCCTCCGTCGACCTGTCGGCATCCTACAAAACATCGCGTTTTGGCGAGGATCGAGCGAGGATTCGGCGAGGATTCGGCGAGGATTCGGCGAGGATTCGGCGTTCTCGCAGGCTCAGACGGGTAGATTTCAAAGCTGTTAAGTGGTGGCAGGTGGTTTGAGGTGATTTTTCAGATTTCATGAATGCTGTGGTGTATTAATCAAACACACTGACGAGGCTGGAGTCACGGTTCGGTGGCATTTTGGCTAAAAGGTGAAAAATCTCTCTTCTTTTTGTTAAACAAGACTCGGTCTAAACCCAGTACAGGTCTGGACCGCGTTCGGTCAGTCTGTGAATTTGTGGCTAAAGAGTTCCATTAATAGTCAGCAGCCATGTCTCTAATGTTAAATCCAGCGTTAGATGTCCACCAGGTCTGGCGAGGACACTAGAGGACGCCATGGATGTATAAAGAGAAATGGATACAGCGTTGCAGGCAAAGCCCCGTTCACTCCTATGAAAGCTGCTCAGTGACTCATGAAAGTCGGTAGCAGCGGTCTGCTATACATAGCAACGGTCTATTATACATAGCAACGGTCTGTTATACGTAGCAACGGTCTGCTATACATAGCAACGGTCTGTTATACGTAGCAACGGTCTGCTATACATAGCGACGGTCTGTTATACGTAGCGACGGTCTGTTATACGTAGCAACGGTCTGTTATACGTAGCAATGGTCTGCTGTACGTAGCAACGGTCTGTTATACATAGCAACGGTCTGTTATACGTAGCGACAGTCTGTTATACGTAGCAACAATCTGTTATACGTAGCAACGGTCTGCTATACGTAGCAACGGTCTGCTATACGTAGCAACGGTCTGTTATACGTAGCAACGGTCTGTTAGACGTAGCAACGGTCTGCTATACGTAGCAACGGTCTGTTATACGTAGCAACGGTCTGCTATACGTAGCAACGGTCTGCTATACGTAGCAACGGTCTGTTAGACGTAGCAACGGTCTGTTAGACGTAGCAACGGTCTGCTATACTTAGCGACGGTCTGTTATACGTAGCAACGGTCTGTTATACGTAGCAACGGTCTGTTAGACGTAGCAACGGTCTGCTATACGTAGCGACGGTCTGTTATACGTAGCGACGGTCTGTTATACGTAGCAACGGTCTGCTATACGTAGCGACGGTCTGTTATACGTAGCAACGGTCTGTTAGACGTAGCGACAGTCTGTTATACGTAGCGACGGTCTGTTATACGTAGCAACGGTCTGTTAGACGTAGCAACGGTCTGCTATACGTAGCGACGGTCTGTTATACGTAGCGACGGTCTGTTATACGTAGCAACGGTCTGCTATACGTAGCGACGGTCTGTTATACGTAGCAACGGTCTGTTAGACGTAGCGACAGTCTGTTATACGTAGCGACGGTCTGTTATACGTAGCAACGGTCTGTTAGACGTAGCAACGGTCTGTTATACGTAGCGACAGTCTGTTATAAATAGCTCTGATGTTAGTGAATATTTAGTTTTCTGCTCTCCGATTTCAAACTGAGTTCCAACATGTCGTTGACGACTAAAAAGCAGCTGTGCTAGTGGAGGGTAAACCGCGTCCTGTTGACAACCTGAAACCAGGTGATATTTAAGGTGGACTGAAGGTGCAGTGGAGTCGCTGAGTGAAGCTAAAGCAGAAGGTTTGATGCAGTTCAGAGCTGCATGCTGGAAGCTGTACCTCGTCAGCAGACGCATACTGAAAGCTAAAAGAAGCCTGGAAGAACAAAACACATCAACAAGACGAGAAACATGAGACACAAGAAACTGTAGAGAGAAGCATGCAACAAGAAACAGGAAACAGGAAACAGGAAACACAGCATGTTCAGTTGTCACAATAAGAAACACATCACACTTTAAAGTTCACTTTAAAAGCTGCTAGATGGCGCTGCGGTAGCGCTGCCGCCATTTTGGACTGAAAATGAGTGTGTGTCCGTGGACGTATAAAGAGACGTCTGTAAATCAACTCCCCCGTAAGAACACTGAAATATTCCTCATTTAAATCACTACGTTCTAAAAGCTCATATTTCATCTGTCAGTGACTTTATGTTGAAATGATCAGACAAAAACATCACGATACGCTCCGTACAAACAAATCTACGTATAACACTTCTAAATATATATAAACTACTGCAACTGAAAACACAAACCGACAAATACATACAGACAATAAATGTGTTTAAGTATAAATATGAATCTTTGAGTTTATAAGTTAAATTGTGCATATTATGTATATTTGTGTATATGTACAAAAATATACATAGATATGTATATTTGTGTTTATATGTATATTTTTGCATATATATGTATATTTGTGTATATATGTATATTTGTGTTTATATGTATATTTGTGTATATGTGTACATTTGTGTGTATATCTATATCTGTGCATATATATGTATACTTGTGTATATGTACATTTGTGTATATATACAAAAATATATATATATATACACACACACACAGATATACACACATACATATATAGATACACAAAAATACACATCTATATATATTTGTGTATATATACACAAATAGATGCTGTGTAAATACTGTAGATACCTGTATAAATATGATATGCATGTATATAGATGTATAATATCTGACCAGCAGCGACATGAGGAACTTGTGCAGGTAGACGATCTGGATGCAGCCCAGACGCATCGTGACCTTCCCGTCCACCCTCGACGTGTCCGTGTAACCGTCCCCCTCCGTCGCCCCCGGAAACAAGGAGAGTTTGAAACTGAACACCTCCTCGCCCATGATGGACACCGCCTGCAGGGGGAAGAAGAGGAGGGGGGAGGAAGAACAAGGTCAGCATCATCTCATATAAAGCTTTAATGAATAATAATGAACACAGAACGGCACAGCGACAACAATACAATATGAGGTCGTGACCTTTCTGTGGATGGTTCTGGGGTTGACGTCTGTGACCACGATGTCTCTGAGTCGAGCGAACACCTCCGTCTCCTTCGCCCGCACCAACACCGACGCATCGATACCTGCAGGCGTCACATGATCATTAAACCCACTAAACACGTCACCATGGTTACTAACAGGAAAGGGCTTGAACGGTCACTTTACTCCTTCAGATTGAATGAAATCATGTGTTCGTACCTTGGACTCTGATGTCAGCGATGCTGCAGCGATCGTCACACACCTCCACGTGGAAACAACCCAACATGGCGAACAGCTTGAAGCTGAACACGCCGCCATCTTTGGCTCCTTTAGACACTGCAGAGACACGAGTCAAAGGTGCTTCCTGTCAGATACAGAACATCAGACGGGGACAACACCTGTGAGCAGACAGTATGGACTCACCTGTCCGGCCCTGTCCGGGCTTCTCCACCTGTTTTTTGTTGTCCCGGTCGCGGGTGGCGGTGAGTTGCGACGGCACGGCGCTGTTCAAGTAGTTGATGGTTGACAGCAGAGCTTTAGTGTGAAGGAGGAAGTCCAGAGAGGAGAACTCTACCTGAAACACCAGCAGGGAAACAGCTGTGAGACACCTGTCAACACCTGGTTATTTCATGGATCCTGCCATCTGTTGCTATGGAAACCTCATCCACCCACCTTCAGTGTTTGCTCTGTGTTGTTGAACAGCGTCTGGAAGCTGGGACCGCCGGGGTCGGCCTGTCGGACAGACACACAAAAACATGTTCACATCTGGAATCGGACGTAACATCAGCGTTACATCATCAGCGTTACATCATCAGCGTTACATCATCAGCGTTACATCATCAGCGTTACATCATCAGCGTTACATCATCAGTGTTACATCATCAGCATTTCATCATCATCAGCGTTACATCATCAGTGTTACATCATCAGTGTTACATCATCAGCATTTCATCATCATCAGCGTTACATCATCAGTGTTACATCATCAGCATTTCATCATCATCAGCATTACATCATCAGTGTTACATCATCAGCATTACATCATCATCAGCATTACATCATCAGTGTTACCCATCACTCCCCAAACAAACAAACTTGTGTTTGCGCTCACCTTGATGAACTCCACCTTCAGCAGGTCGGAGCCCTGCTTCTCCGAGGAGCTGATCAGGTGGAGAGGATGGTTCCTGCCGTCTGAACAAAAAAACACACCAACAACACACATTTTAAAGGGACTGTTTGTAAGAATCCTAAATGTCTCGTTAGCAGCTTCACCTGTGGCCGTTAAGTCAACTAAAGTCAGCGTCCTGTTGCTGGCGCTTGTGCTCGCTCTACATAGACATGAAGGAGCATCGCTCAACACAGTGAGGAGACACACGTCAGCTAAAAGCACAATATCACTCTATATTTCAGCTGCTTGGCAGTAATGTTAGCTGACCAGACCAAGGTCTCTCCATGAATCAATGCTGATCCTAGTGTTGGCTTTTCCCGCCTCAGCCTCCCGACCACGGCCGGAGGGAACGGGGGAGACGCCGGAGTTTTGGTGGGAGACGATAACGTTTCTCTCTGCAGAGCTCTGGCACATTACGTTCGGTTCGGTATGTGACTTCCCTTTGGTACGCACAGTGACCTAAACTATCAGAGCAGTCTATTAAAGTCTACTACTCGAACATGCGGAAAATAAATTCTTAAACAAAAAAAAAATAAAAAAACTTTTAAAACTTTATTTTAATCGTCACATACATGAACTTTGACCTCTGCATTGAACCCATCCTGAGCTTTAGGAGCAGTGGGCTGCTGTGAAGCGCCCAGGATGCAACCTGGGGTTCAGTGTCTTGCTCAACGATACTTGCAGACAGCCGGGGATCGAACCGCCAACCTTGTGATTGAAGGACGACCCGCTCTACCCCCGAGCCAGTCTTACCGAGAAAGTTTTGGCAGAGCAGCAGTTATTGTCTATCAGCTGTAGCATGCTAGTCGGCTTAGCCCATTATCCCGTTAGTCAAACTCAGTGGACAACGTGGACAACAATTTGAGTCTAAACAAATGCCGACATTGTTCAACTGAAGTCGGGTTTATCTGTTGATACATTACTACAAACATTTAATAAACAACGGCATCCCCAAAAGTGCCAATTAGCAGAACAAGACAAAAATAGACTGGACGGCAAGTCCTTCTCCCCACAGCAAGAGAAGACTCCAGGTTCAGGCCCGTGGACGACCAGAAGTTCATATCATGGTGTAAAGATGTTGACATCAGTCAGCTATATGTTACCTGGTACGTCACAGTAGTCGAGCGTGACTCTGCGCAGGTATGAAGTGATACTCATGTCGAAGCTGCGCGTCTTCCCTTCGGCTCCCAGCTGGCAGACGCTGAGGGACAGGACGGTCTTCTCCTGGTCCACCTGCCGGGTCAGCTCCAACAGCACCTGAACACACCCCACACACTACTGTCTCACATGGACGCACTATATAGAACTTCACGCTGTTATAAATGACCTGAGACCAGAGGAACAAACAAACCTCTTTGACTTCAAACTTGAAGTGAAGGTCGATGAGTTCCTCCAGAGCCGAGCGCTGGTGATCTTCATCTGTCGACTTCTCACTGGTGTCTTCATCTGAATCTAAACCACAGCAGCAATAAAACAGATTATAACATGATGATAATAATTATCATTTATAATAGTTTAATAGTAATAAACAGATGGACTGTTTTTACTCCCTCAGTTTGTTACATAAATCACTAAATGTAAGAAACAGATCTGTGACTTTACCAGTGGAATGAAAATACATGAAAAGTAATTTTCTATTTGGTAATTCTTTGTTTCAGTATTAGTTTTCATGATTTAACAATGTTAAACAGCCAATCAGAGTGCGGGCAGCACTGACCTGTTTCCAAGGTGTTCAGGAGGGCGTTGTGAAGGCTGAGCGCCCGCGGTCTGGCCTCGGCCAAGGACAGCACCTACATCAGGAAACACGCCCAAATATGGTGATATCAGTCCGGAGCTGCAGTCCCACTGTGATTCCCAACTTCCCCGTCACTCCTCAAACTTCTCCCATCTCTTCCCTAAACATACCGACAACTTCCCAAAACATTTCTCTTCAATCTATCAAACTTCTGTCCTTCACTCCCCTAAACTCCCCTAAACTCCCCCCTGTTTTTCCCCATCACTCCTCTGAATTCCCCTGCTGTCACTCTTCTATACTGTTCTGTCACTCCCACAAACTTCCTCCCATAAACTCCCCCAAACTCCCATAACTCTCCTAAAGTCCTCCTTCCAATCTTTTCGTTTGTCCACAACCTTCCCCTGTCACACATCCTGCCCTCACCCCGTCACTCCCCTCCCCTCAACTTGGTACAGAACGCTGAACGCAGAAGTGGGCGTAATCACAGTAGAGCCGGATTGTACCAAGTGTACCTTCTCTGTGGGGGTGGAAGGGGGTGAGCCCATGTTGGGCAGCGGGATGCTGTCGACCAGATCCAGAACATTGTGGATCTTCTGGTCTGAGATCTTAACGTGCAGCAGCGGCAGCTCCCCCGACACCTTGAACCTGCAGCACAGACAGCCCAAGATTAGTGACAAAACGTGTACGGGTCAGTCAGCAGACAGACCGGACACCTGTCCACAGGTAAGACTCGTACCTGGGCATCCTGGCGTCCTTCTCCACCATGCACTTGGCCAGCTGGACAGTGAAGTCCATTGGCTGGAGGATGTGTTGGACTGATGAACCCTGCAGCCTAGCTGACTTCCACGCCTCACCTGGAATTCATTTACAACTGCTTTAATGAGATATGGACTTATAAGCAGTTGTGTAGTTGTATATATGTGTGTGTGTGTGTGTGTGTGTGTGTGTGAGTATTACTTGTATACCTGATTTGCTGTAGAGCACCTGGACTCGTCGTAGCTCGACGTTGTATCTCTCATAAGCTCGATCCATGATTTCCTCCAGAGAGGAGAAGGAGGATGAAGACGAACCACTCTGCTCAACACTGTTCAACTACAAACACACACGTTCCACCACACTTAACAAACTGAACAAACAGCTGTGTACGCAGGCCAACATCTGGGCAGTGAAAACATCCGACCCTTGTTTTAAACAAGTCAACAAGTTCCCCTTGGGATAATAAAAGTTCTATCTCATCTTAAATGTGTTGTACAGCCCAAAGAAAAAAACAAACTTTGATAAGACCCATCACCGAAAATAAAAATACAAACTGACCTGTAAGCTGCCGAAGTCTACGATGATGAGGTCCGACTTGTCGCTGTAGAAACCAGACTTTGGTATGAGCAGGTAGGACGGCTTCAGGTCAATCCTCATGTCCAGGACCTTCCTGGTCTCAATGATGTGAGACAAACCTGCAGAGACCAGAATCCATCAGAGTCCTGATGAGGACCAGACTGTCCTCTACTGGAACAACTAAAACCAGATGGCTTCACCCGAATTTGTCAATTAACGTGACAAAACAAAGAGAGACTAGAAGGCGAGTCCTTCTCCCCGGAGCGTTCAGGCTCTGCAGATTCAGACCGTGCCAAATAATAACTAATGCTGTTTTTATCGTTGTGTATGCGACCACACTCGATCAATACATTCATTAAACTGACCTGTGGCAGTTTTATCTTTGATCTCCTCCAGTTTGGAGAGCGTGGCCGAGGTCAGGACCTCCAGATCGACACCTTTCCCCGTCTTGAAGAAGTCGGCCATACTGTTCACCGTCAGCTGGAGGACAAACAGCAGGAAAACACATTCACATGTGGGAACATCCTCACCCTGATGATCTGATAAACACATGAAAACCAGACGTGGGAGATCTGATCTGAGGTCAGGTGGCGGGTTCGTGTTTACCGCGTCGTAGATGATCTCGACAGGCTGAGAGTGGACTCTGAGCAGCTGGTCGGCGGCGCTCTCCTCGGGGTTTAACTCGAACACGAAGCTGAGCAGAGAGGAGGACGAGTCTCCCACGGTGGCGATGAGTGAAGGTACCTCGCCCTGCTGCTGTAGACCTGTAACAAACCAGTGCTCCAACGCCGCCTCCACCCTGCAGGAGGACAGACACAACGCAGGGTCAGAGCCCCGGAGCTACAGAGGAGATACAGTAATACATAAATACAGACATTTACATAAAGCAGCATATGTGTCTACTCCCACGTTGATAAGAGGATTAAATACTCAACAAATCTCCCTTTAAGGTTCATTTACAACAGATAAAACATGTACGATTAATTTGCGATCAATCATGATTACATATGGAAGCGATGGTTAATCATCGTAGCGATTACACTACGTTGTTAGGCTGCGTTGTTAGGCTGCGTTGTTACACCACGTTGTTACGCCGCGTTCTTATGCTACGTCGGGGGGGGTAGACACTCACCTGAAGGCCTGAGCTCCAGGTCTCTGAGATATTTTGGTGCTGAGGTCGATCATCTGGACTTTGAGGATCTCGGGGACGTCCGGCTGCTCTCTGACCGTCACCGAGGTCCTGAACAGCTGGAATGTGACGACCACTGCCACGTACTGAACACACACACACACACACACACACACACACACACACACAAGTTTAACCCAGAAAGTCCTGGTTCTGTTTAAACCAGAAATCCACTTTATCCCATCTGAAGTCCTGCTGGTGTCCAACTGAAGCATATTTCACGTAAAACTGTCCATTGATTCTAGTATTTCTTGTGTAAAAATGTAAAGTTTGTCCAGCTGTTGGTGGAGGAGGCGGAGTCGTGCTGCGGAGACGTTCAGGTGTGTTCTCACCTGTTTGGGTAAAGTCAGGTTGTGAGAGCTGCCGCTGTAGCCGATCGCAGTGTAGAGCTTTTCTTTCTCCTCGGCCGTCATGAGCTCGTCTAACCCCGAACCTGAACACCAGAGGAGACACGTGTCCTCAGTCCACGGCTACATGGGACGTACAACACCTTAAAGCAGCGGTGGAGAGTAACTAAGTACTTTTACTTTAAGTCCGACTCTCTTTCTGACTGACTCTACTGAAGGATAGTTATCTATAGACATCCAGAGATTTATGACTATATGCAGACGACACACATGTATATCCGGATAAAGTGGTGATGAAGTCGTTAACCTGATGGGTCTCGTTGGTTGTTTCCACTTACTCTCCCTCTCCTTGATCTCCTCCAGCTCCTGCTCCTCCTTCTTGGCCTTTCTACCGAACAAGCTGCTGAAGAAACCTCCTCCTCCTCCCTTCTGACCCCCCGCCGCCTTCTTCCCCACCACCTTCTGACCAGACCTGATCACCTGGAGGAGGAGGAGGAGGAGGAGGAGGAAGAGGAGGAGGAGTGAGGAGGGGGAAGAGGAGGAGGAGGAGGAGGAGGAGGAGAGAGGAGGAGGAAGAGGAAGAAGAGAAGGAAG
>CM025826.1:1251566-1391566 GCA_014673565.1 Sebastes schlegelii | reverse complement strand
ACTATGCATCCACAGACTGATGTGAAACTAACGTGTGGATGTTAGATTTATTTTTATTTTTTAAATAAATTAAATTGGATTTAAATATATTTAGTATAATAATAATAATAATAATTATTATTATTATTATTATTATTATTATATAATTATTATTATCATTATATAATAATGATAATAATATAATAATAATAATAATCATAATAATCATAATCATAATTATAATAATAATAATTATAATAATAATAATTATCATTATCATTATGTAATATCTGTATAAAGTGTTCCTCAGTCGGAGCTGTAGAGTGATGTAACGGTCAGTCGGAGCTGTAGAGCGATGTAACGGTCAGTCGGAGCTGTAGAGCGATGTAACGGTCAGTCGGAGCTGTAGAGCGATGTAACGGTCAGTCTGAGCTGTAGAGCGATGTAACGGTCAGTCGGAGCTGTAGAGCGATGTAACGGTCAGTCGGAGCTGTAGAGCGATGTAACGGTCAGTCTGAGCTGTAGAGTGATGTAACGGTCAGTCGGAGCTGTAGAGCGATGTAACGGTCAGTCGGAGCTGTAGAGCGATGTAACGGTCAGTCGGAGCTGTAGAGCGATGTAACGGTCAGTCGGAGCTGTAGAGCGATGTAACGGTCAGTCGGAGTCAGTCCAGCAGGTGTGACAGGGTGAAGGTGAGGACCTTACCTGCTCTGTTGTCGTGCCGTTTCAGCTTCTTCAAACCTTTTTTAGGGTTTTTATGTTTCTTACTTCTTTTGGGGGCTTTGGCAGCGTTAAAGACAGAGACGGCAGTTAGTGACAGAAAAGCCCGAAAACGCAGAGAGAGGAAGCAGGAAGCAGGTTTAACGAACATGTTTAACAGGGTGACACACAGGGAGAACAGCTCCACATAAATCAGACTCTGTGGGGGTTTCAGTCCAAAATGGCGGCAGCGCTGCCGCGGTGTCATCTAGCGGCTGTTGTTCAAAAAGCAGCAGAGCTTCATCTCTTTGCTTCTGGACTGTTCCAGCTCTGAGAGGAACTGTTAGCAGAAGATAAACCTGAAGGGTTCAACTTCAACACTGTGCTGACTGAGTGTGTGTGTGTGTGTGTGTGTGTGTGTGTGTGTGTTACCGTTGTGAGGCTCCTTGTAAACAACACTCTCCAGGCCGAACAGCAGATCTCCAGTTTGAGACGCTGACAGCAAACGCAGCATGAACAGCACAGACAGCATGTTAGTTCTTCATTCATTCACTCACTCACTCGTTCGTTCATTCACTCATTCATTCACTCACTCACTCATTCATTCATTCTTTCGTTCGTTCGTTCGTTCGTTCACTCATTCATTCTTTCGTTCGTTCATTCGTTCATTCACTCACTCACTCACTCACTCACTCATTCCTTCGTTCATTCGTTCATTCACTCACTCACTCACTCACTCACTCCTTCGTTCATTCGTTCATTCGTTCATTCACTCACTCACTCACTCACTCACTCATTCCTTCGTTCGTTCGTTCGTTCACTCACTCATTCATTCACTCACTCATTCTTTCATTCATTCATTTATTATCTCCACCATGGCCGAAGGTCTAGGAAGGAGGTCATGTTTTAACCGGCGTTGGTTTGTCCGTTTGGAGGATTACTTCGAAGGTCCGTGATGGATTTGAATGAAATCTTTTGGAGGGGTGAGGTGTGGCACAATGAACAATTCATCCGGCTTCGTGATTTTTTTTAATAACTCGGCTCAGCCTGTGCCTTAACACCACAGGCTTTAGGACACGCGCAGTGTGACTGATGACTCCTTCTGCCAGCTTTCCTCATTAAACACGGTGACATCACAGTTTACTTCGACCAAAGCACCACTTGGTGACTGTTACAGAGAGAGACGACGACGCGTCAGGTGAGTTTCATTTTGTTTCTGACCACTTCCACTGAAGTCATTTGTGCCGCTGTGTCTCGAAAGTACGGAAGCCTTGAAAGGCAAGCGAGAACGTTTTTTTCTGGTGATCTTAATGTAAAAAAATGTTTTGCCAGGATCATTCTTGTAAGTTTTTTTTTTTCCATGTGTGAAAACAAGTGGAAACAAAATTAATTAGATTTTTCTTAGTTGCTGTTTTATTTTTGCCTTTTTGTGAAAACAGGTGAAAAAAAAATGTTAGGCTGATTTTTGAAGTGTTTGTTGTTGTAATACTTATTTTGACCACCAGGGGGCACCACTACCTCACGTTCTAAGTAATGCAGGTTTCGTCCAGGTGAGTTTTAATTTCTCCGTGCACTCTAAACACAAAGTATACTGGCATACTGATTGCACCCATCAGCCTAAAACAAAAAATTTCTTCCATCTGTTTTCACTCAAAAGGCAAAGAGAAAAAGTGAGTTAGTTCAATTTTATTTCACCTGTTTTCACAAAGAGGCAAAAATAAAACAGTAACTAAGAAAAATCTGCCCGTGTAACTTACAGAAATATCAGCCTGACCTTTTTTTCCAACCGTTTCACAGAAAAAAAGGAACTTAGAAATATTATCCTGGCTTTTTTTTTCACCTGTTCTTAAGTCATAAACACAGGAGAGAAAATAATTCAGATCAGACTTAGAAAATGGATCACTAGGAAAATAGAATAAATTCTCTCTTGCCTTTCAGGGCTTCCGTATAACATCATTGCTGAACAGAGACAGAACAAGACAGGAGACAGTAGACAGGACTACACTCTGAAAATATAATCTAACATCCAGCTATCAGTCGTACTTTACTACGAACCAGGTTAACACCGACGTTAGAAAAAAACACTTTCAGAGTTTACACGAGAGAAAATCAGCAGAAAGCTTCAAATCAGCAGCCGAGAGCAGAGAGGAGGCTGAAGAACAGAAACCAGGTGAGTCAGAGGTCAGAGGTCAGAGGTCAGCCTGTCTCACCTCTGCATGCAGCCATCTGTAGCGCCTCCTCGATGCGTTGCAGCTCCTTCTGCTTGGTCTCCTGCTGGTAGCGCTCCTCTTTCGCCGCATCGTACTTTATCGCTACGACAAAAGAAATACAAATCAATCAAAAAGAGTTTCTGTTCCACCGACCTGCTGCTGACGATGACGCTGCGTCCAGCCACCGTCGGCAGAACCGGAACAACACCGGTTATTCACACCTGTCAGTGGTAAGTGGTTAGCCCCCTGATGCTAATGCTAACGCCGGCGATAAGACGGCCTACAGAGAGGAGGTCATCTTGTTGCCAGGACAACAACCTCCATCTCAACATCAGCAAAACTAAGGAGCTCCAGGTACAGTAAACACCTGTATATATGTATATATACATCATATACTGTGCATATCAGGGCTGTCAAAGTTAACGCCATAATAACACATCAGCGCAGATTCATTTCTGTTAACTTGTTTAACTCTAGAGCATGAAGGGAACCAGATGAATCATCATCCACTTCTAGGGACTTTTACTTTGTTAAACCTCTAAATGAATCCAGTAAACTGTTTGATTTTCAGCATGTATGTAGTCAGAGACGTCCTGAGGTCAAATATATCAATTATTTATTATCCATCAACCCAGAAATCAAAGAATAAAGACATTTCCCTCACAGATTAGTGGGGTTCTCTTTTTAATTTATGATGTTTGATACTTCTGGTGAATATAATCCATCAATCTGATTTCCATAGATGTATTTAGTATCTACAGTTCCCTTTGTTAACACCTTATTTTGAAAAGCGAGAGCGACAGCCGGCTCCACCGCAACGTTACCGCCATACCATAACGTTACCGCCATACCATAACGTTACCGCCATAACGTTACCGCCATACCATAACGTTACCTCCATACCATAACGTTACCGCCATAACGTTACCGCCATACCATAACGTTACCGCCATACCATAACGCTACCGCCATAACGTTACCGCCATACCATAACGTTACCTCCATACCATAACGTTACCGCCATAACGTTACCACCATACCATAACGTTACCGCCATACCATAACGTTACCGCCATACCATAACGTTACCGCCATACCATAACGTTACCACCATACCATAACGTTACCACCATAACATTACCACCATACCATAACGTTACCGCCATAACGTTACCGCCATAACGTTACCGCCATACCATAACGTTACCTGCTAACTTTTTCTGACTTTTTTTCTGCCATATTTCGGACTTTTGCTTGAACGTATTTTGGTCTTTTATTGGCCTTATATCGGGCATATTTCAGACTTTTAAAAAATAATTTCCAGACATATTTCGGCTTTTCTCAGCCTTTGTTTTGACTTATTTTCGGACATATTTTGTCCTTTTTTAGAAGTTGTCATGCAGCTTTAGCCATGATGTCTAGCTCTGCTTTTCCTGTCAATGTGTGAAACCCAAAGTGTTTCCATCCTTTACTGGATGTGTAGTGTTTACCACGCTGGATTTAACATGGGAGGGTGCAGGTCGTATCCATGACGACACTCCAACGATTTAGACTCTGTTCTTTTGGTCCTAAAGAAAATTCCCCAAAATGTTCTAAAGATTTCCTAAAGATGTCGGAAAAAATGTCTGAAAATGTCCGAAAATATGTCTGAAAAAGGCTGAAGAAAAGCCGACATACATCCAAAACTAATTCAGAAAAACTTTCCTAAAAATGTCTGAGAAAATACCAAAAACAAATCTGACGAATGTTGTAAAAATGTACAAAAGTGGGCCGAAGAAAGGCAGAAAAAAAGTCTGACATATGTCCAAAAGAAATCCGATAAAATATCTGAAAAATGTAAATAACAAAAAAAGAAAATCCATAAAAAGTGAAAAATGGAATGGAAACGGAGGAGGAAAAGGCTGACATAAATCCGAAAAAAATCCCGTTTCGGCTCGCTGTGGTTTGTTTTGGTTGACGGATATGTATATATATATATATATATATATATATATATACATATATATAAAACATTGGCAGTAACTATACTGCAGTAGTAGTACTAGTAGTACTCTGACTGTGTATTACTCCTCTCACAACAATAAAAGCATTATTGCTGGCATTAAAACATCTATTTCAAGATCGTAAAAAACAACACATGTATCCGTTAACAGGGAAATGAAAATCCTTTGCAGACTTTTTATAACCGTTTTAACCTTTGAGTTCGGGGGGGGGGGATATCAAGTCATTCTGAGTCAAAGTCCAACTGAAGTCACGAGTAATAAGCGGGGCGTTTCATGAATCAACACCTCTGCTGCTGCTTAGCACCATCTCACCAACACTCTGATACCAGTAGATCCTCCCAGAACATCCCAGAATGAGACCGAAGCAACCAGTACACTTCTAATCCCAGATTAGAAACCAGCTACGTCTACATGAAACCATCACAGCTCTGAAATACAGAAGGTTCCAGAGAAGGAGAGGTAGAGGAGAGAGAGAGCTGACCGCGGGGCTGCATGACGTGGTTTCACTGATCCATCTGCCATCTAACACGTTGTGATGTCACAACTGTAGCTCCTTCACAGTAAAAGCTCTCCAGCAAAGAGGGCTTCTTATTATTATTATTATTATTATTATTATTATTATTATTATCATGATGATGTAGAGGTCGTGCAGCCCCGTCAGGAAGCACAGAGACCGGATCGGACATGAACCTGAACCACCACCTCTGAACCTCGGCGTCTTACCGTTATATGGACACGTTATCAACTGAGATCCAGCTGGAACACACACACACACACACACACACACACACACACACACACACACACACACACACACACACACACACACACACACACACACACACACACACACACACACACACACACACACACACACACACACACACACACACACACACACACACACACACACACACACTCCTCCGTCATAAATAATGTCACTGTCAGCTGATAAGACGAGCCAATCAGCTGGCTCCGTTCTCCAGGTTACTGGAATCAGTCTCACTATTATAAATCTTTATAAAACCTGGATGAACAGAACAGTTCCTGTGATCAGAGCAAACATTCCTAACGTGAGGATAAACAGAGGACAATGGACGGGTGGACAGCTGTGTCCATGTTTGACGGACACGGAGCCCTCTCTGCAGAGCCTCCTGATCAATTCTTTGTGTGATGTTGAAGAAATGTGGGTTCCTTTGGAAACACATCCTGTAGAAGAAACTCTGTGATAACGCTTCATTTAACAGCTCCGCAAACTTCATGGTAATCAGGTGATAATTAGCAGGTTATCAATATGAAATTACCCCCACCGTTTACCTCAACATTTATCAGAAATGACGTTATTATAAACATGATTTAACCATTAGATGCTAAAATAGCATCTAATGGTTAAAATAGGGCCCTGAGGCTGAGGAGCGGCTGCTCTTCATCAGACACTTCTGATCACCACTGTGTGACTTATTGTGTAACTCAGGAGTCAGAAACCTGCGTCTCTTCAGCTCCTCTCCAGAGGCTCCCTGAGGAGTTTAAACATACAAAGGGATAACTGTTCTTCGTCTACATTTTCATTTTCATTTATCACTGTTGTAGGTCTATGGTACGACGGTACGACGGAGTATTAGGGCCACTTTGAGGAAAAAAAATAAATTTGAGATTTAGAGAATAAAGTCATAATATTATAAAGTAGTAATTTTCCGTGCTATTTTCTTTTTTTCTCGTTAAGTTACGACTTTATTCTCGTAATATTACAACTTTTTTTCTCGTTATATTACGACTTTTTTTCTCGTAAAGTTACGACTTTTTCTCGCAGTTACGACTTTTTTCTCGTAAAGTTATGACTTTATTCTCGTAAAGTTACGACTTTTTCTCGTTATATTACGACTTTTTTTCTCGCAAAGTTACGACTTTTTTTCTCGTTATATTATGACTTTTTTTCTCGTAAAGTTCCGAGTTTTTTCTCGTAAAGTTATGACTTTTCTCTCGTAAAGTTATGACTTTTTTCTCGTAAAGTTACGACTTTTTCTCGTAAAGATACGACTTTTTTCTCGTAAAGATACGACTTTTTTTCTCATAAAGTTACGACTTTTTTCTTGTAATATTACGACTTTTTTTCTTTTAAAGTTATGACTTTATTCCTGTAAAGTTACGACTTTTTTTCTCGTAAAGTTATGACTTTATTGTGTAAATCTCAGATGTGTTTTCCCTCAATGTGGCCCTAATACTCCGTAGTACATTGTCTCTTTGTCCCTCACTGCATTAGACTGATATTCTATAAACTGAGTTACCTTCATCACAATGATCACATGTTTTGCGGCTCCAGATTGTTTAGCCTTGTGGTATTAAAGGTTGCTGACCCCTGGTCTCCACATATGCAAGCTGGTAGCTAACGTCATGATTCAGGGAGTTTTCTCTTTTTATCAGCAGACATGGAAATAAAACATATCAATTAACTTTCTATTCTTTACCTGGAAATGTATTAAATAAATTACCATATAATTATTAAATAATGTTTATAATAAAGTCATTTTCTATAAGTTTTGAGGTAAATATTGGGGGTAATTTGTCAGTAATTCCAAAGAAACTTACTTGTTAATTATCACCTGATTACTAAATGAAGCGTTTCCTGACAGAGACGTGTGGTGATGGAGACACGCTGTCAGCAGACGGAGCTCTGTCATTAATTCATTAAATACTGAACCTGATGCGTTAATATCAGTAGAGTCTGCCGTCCGTCCGGAGACGTGACGGACGGACGGACATGTACGGGACGGTTTCACTTACTGGCTCCGGGGACGACCAGCAGGTACAGACCGTCCAACGTGGCGACCACGGCATCGTTGTAGAGATTCTTCCAGGGAATCTTCAACGTCAGCTTCCCTGGAAACACAAACAGGAAGTCCCCGCCAGCTGTTTATTACATCTCTTTATCACTTTATCATCAGTTTTGGGATTTGATGCACGTGGACACGAAGCTCCGTGTTGTCCAGTAATGTCTGTCCTCTTCCTCCCTTACTGACTGAAACTTTGATTTAGGGCTGATTTTAATATCCTACTCATTACCTTTAAAGCACTTCATGGCCCCAGATTATATTATATATATATTATATTATATTATGAAGGCTGTTTAAGTTAACGCCATAATGACGTGTTAACGCAAGTTCCTTTTAACGCCACTAATTTATTTAACTCAACTTGTGATTTTTAGGTTGTAGCGGCTCAGTTCTAAAGCTGGAGTGAAGATACTGGTGTCATAGTAAACTATAGAACCTGATGAATCCATCAGTACCAACCATGTCAGACTAGCTCGTCATAAAGGAGGTTAAATAACACTCCAAACTTACACTACATTTTGGCGAGGAAAAACTGTCATGGACATTTTCACATTATTATATTATATTAAATGATTATATTATATATTACATCAAATTATCATATCATATATTATGTCACATTAATATATTATATAATATATCACATTATTATATTATGTCGCTATTATATTATATATTATATCACATTATTATATATTATGTCACATTACTATAATATATATTATATCACATTATTATATATAATGTTACTATTATATTATATATTATATCACATTATTATATATTATGTCACACCATTATAATATATATTATATCACATTATTATATATTATATCACATTATTATATATTATGTCACATTATTATATATTATGTCACTATTATAATATATATCATATCACACCATAATAATATATTTTATATCACATTATTATATCACATTTTATATATTATATAATATTATATATTATATCACATTACTATATATTATATCACTATTATATTACATATTATATCACATTATTATATATTATGTCACTATTATATTATATATTAAATCACAATATTAAATATTATATCACATTATTATATTGTATATTATGTCACATTACTATACTATATATTATGTCACATTATTAATCTACAACAGAGAGAACTCACCGATCTGTCCGGCCTTCACTTTGAATGGAACATCAAACTCACTCTGAAACACAAACAGAGAGAAAGAGGACCAATCAGAAACCCTGCGGACGATGACATCAGAGGGAGGATGTGGGGCCTCAGACTCACCAAAGCGTTCTCCTTCACTTTCAGGTTCTCCAGGACAACATTTCCTGCAGAGACACAGCAGATAAACACACTTAACACAATCATTTTAATCGTTTTAATCATTTTATACTTCATCATTTACAGGTTCATACGTGTATTTAATGATTCTACTAGAACATGTTTACATGCTGTTATGCTCATAAAACCCTTTACTGTCCTCCTGTATGTCTGATTATGTCTGTATTAAACCTCCGCCTGAGGCGCTCTGTGTTTTTTTGCACATTTCAAGGGAATTGCGTTGCTAGGCAACAGTTTGAGTCCATGTTTTTACTTCCTGTCAACTGATGTCATTCACATACACTGTGACCACAAAAAAAAAAACGGCGGCATGTTGTACGGTTGTGACATCACAAAGTTACTGAGCTCGTTTAAAGGCAGTTTGTGAACACAGGCTGTGTATTTCTCTGTGGAGCGTTTTCATACGTTCACAGTATTGATACAGCACTTAAACCTGCTTTATGATACAAAACACATGACTTTTTACAATATGGGACCTTTAATATCATAATTATTATAATATCATAATTTGTCGGCCGATCAATAACACCATCATAACGTCCCAACCAGCCGCAAAGCTTCATTCACAGTCAGCAAGTTTAATACATTATTATTAGTAAACTGAAATGAAATTAGCACCCGCCACCTAAACCTGAGGGGGTGCACCCTATTGACACCTTATAAATCAACACTGTGAACAACAGATCAGCAGGAGGAGAGTTAGGAACATCAACTGTTAGCAGCCGTTAGCAGCTCAGTCCTGATTGGTTAAATAACGGAGATACAAACCTTAACGGAGGTCACATTGAGTTATTATTATGAGACGTTCAAAGTCGGCTCAGGAAAAATGACTACTGGGTGAAGGTAAATTACAACTTTATCATGATGTGTTCAAATGTAATCTGGTAAAATGTAGTTTTTGTTGAGAAACTTGAATAAATCCAGTTGTTTGAAGGAGATGTTTTCACATCAATATAAAATAGATATCAGAGAGAATTATGACCCGTTGAACTTCATAACACTAGCTCTAAACAGATTATAATAAAATGTCCAAAAAAGTATAAAAAAAAAAAAAAAAAAAGAATGTCAAAAAAATCCAACAAATGTCTGAAAAAAGTGATTTTTTTTTTTCGAAAAATAGTGATCAGGATCACCTTCAGGTGATTTCCCAGCAGCAGCTCAGAGCTGTCGGCTGATTGGTGGAACCTGTCTGGGAGGTTTCACGTCTCTCAGGTGTGACGTGTGTCCAGGTATGAGGAAGCTTCAGTGATTGAAGCGCTGCTGTGATTGTTGTAAACAGCACATGAAACAACGCTGGACACCAGATTTAAACAATGACGTCGTGTTTACGATGAAACGTCTTCAAACATCTCTCTGCTCTCAGAGGTTTATTTATATGACACTGTTTGAATGTCAGAACAAAGGCTGAACAAATTCCAAAAATGTCCCAAAAAGTCCAAAATATGTTAAAAAACAACAATATATGTCTGAAAAAGAGCCGAAATATGTCTGAAACTTTTTCAAAAAAAGGCTGAGAAATCCCAGTCTGTCCGACATGTGGCCAAAAAAATTGCTGGATAATCAATAATTCCTGCCAATGATCCTGATCTATTTGACTTCAGGACGTCTCTGACTACATACATGATGAAAATCAAACATTTTACTGGATTCATTTAGAGGTTTTACGTAAAGTAAATAAATTGGTAAAAGTCCCTAGAAGTGATGATTCAAACTTAGTTTTCATACAAGTTTCTACGGTATAGAGTTTTTATTTATATGGTAACATGTTTTAGTTTAGACTGAACGTCTAGTTCCTGTTTTTCATATTATCTCATCATGATATAGTGTTTTATCTCTACAGGACAGACACTGTGTGTGTGTGTGTGTGTGTGTGTGTGTGTTGCTGATAAGCAGCAGCAGGTTTGTGTTTGTTAACCGTATTAACTGTGTGCAGCTTGTCAGATTAACTCTTTAGTTTCTGGACCGTTTCATTTACATAGACTGATCTGGGGTCAGAGAAGAGGAGGAGGAAGAGGAGGAGTAGGAGGAGGAGGAGGAGGAGGGAGATGAGGAGGAGGAGGAGGAGGAGGAAGAGGAGGAGGAGGAGGAGGAAGAGAAGGAGGAGGAAGAAGATGAGGAGGAGGAGGAGGAAGAAGAGGAAGATGAAGAAGATGAGGAGGAGGAAGAAGAGGAAGAGGAGGAGGAGGAGGAAGAAGATGATGAGGAGGAAGAGGAAGAGGAGGAGGAGGAGGAGGAGGAGGTGTCTGTTTACCTTCGTCTTGTCTCGGTCAGATACCTGAGTCTCTCCTGTCAGTTTAACGTGACTGATGTGTTGTTCTATAACCTCTCTCTCTATATATAGACATATATAGTATATAGAGTTCTGCTGGCTGTGAGTTCGTCTCCAGTTCGGCCTGATTGTTAATGACTGTTAATGACTGTTAATGACGTAATGAACAGAACTTCACATTCAGAACCAAAACAAGCCGCTCGCTTCCTGATGACGTCTCGCTGTGTGTTGGTGGAGACGCGGCGGGAACGGTTAACGCTTACCGGGAACTAACCGTGATTGTCGTGTTATATTAATATTATATTAATGCCGAATTAAATATCAGAACCTGATGTTCAGTATGATATACTCAGACCTGTTCTAGGATGTGTTTATAGTTGTTAATAACGCATGTTAAAGTTAAAGTGTGATGTTTCTGGACGGAGTCTGGCTCTCACCTCCCCAGATCCCGATCTTCAGCTGCGACTTGTCCAGGTTCTCCACGTAGTCTCCGATGAACCTGTTGAGCAGGTCGCTGACCAGAGACTCGAAGACCATGACTGAAAGACTGAAAGCTCCGGGTCGGACCCTGCGTCACACTGAAACCTGTCTTCCGGTTCGGATGATGAGAAGTCACGGATCGACCTCTCTGGGATCGACTGCTGGGCTCGATCGATTAGTGCTGTCTGTGCGTTGACAGCAGTGTGTGTGTGAGAGAGCATCGATCAGTCAGGTGGTACTCACATGGTGATAGTAATAAATACACTCTGTACACTAACAGTACACTAACAGTAATACTACTGTAGTAGTAGTAATACTTACTACTGTGTACAAATACTCTGTTACAAGTCAAAGCCCAAGTTCAAGTTAAAGAACATTTAACATCAAAAGTTCCAGTTTTATTGATCACATGAAGGTTAACAGGGTCAAATTAATAAAATATATAATTATACACACTCTGTGTACAACTACATATCACACTGTGTCAATAAACTCACACTTATCACAGCACTTCCTCACTCTTATACCTCTGGAAAAAATATATATATTTTTGTATATATTCTTGTTTTTGTTTTAGTTCCACAACAAGTAATGACATAAATAAGATATAGTACTTTATGCCTATATATATAAAAATGCAGGATTGCACAAATGAGAAAAAAAGACTGAGGTATGAGAATGGAATGAGATAAATAAATAAATGAATACATAAATAAATAAATAAGTAGCACCAGATACAGACGTGGACAAAATTGTTGGTACTCTTCCGTTAAAGAGAGAAAAACCCACAATGGTCACTGAAATAACTTTAAACTGACAAAAGTAATAATAAATAAAAATGTACTGAAAATGAACTAATGAAAATCAGATATTGTTTTTGAATTGTGGTTCAACAGAATCATTTTAAAAAACAAACTAATGAAACTGGCCAGGACAAAAATGATGGTACCCCTAGAAAAGATGTAAAATAATGTGACCATAGGGACATGTTAAACTAAGGTGTGTCCTGTAATTAGCATCACAGGTATCTTCAAACTTGTAATCAGTCAGTCTGCCTATTTAAAGGGTGAAAAGTAGTCACTGTGCTGTTTGGCATCATGGTGTGTACCACACTGAACATGGACCACAGAAAGCTAAGGAGAGAGTTGTCTCAGGAGATCAGAAAGAACATTATAGACCTTCATGTTAAAGGTAAAGGCTATAAGACCATCTCCAAGCAGCTTGATGTTCCTGTGACTACAGCTGCTCATATTATTCAGAAGTTTAAGGTCCATGGGTCTGTAGCCAACCTCCCTGGACGTGGCCGCAAGAGGAACATTGATGACAAATTGAAGAGACGGATAATACGAATGGTAACCAAAGAGCCCAGAACAACTTCCAAAGAGATTAGAGGTGAACTCCAAGGTCAAGGTACATCAGTGTGCATATTGAAATATATGCAAAATTGATATGGTTGCAAAATATTGCAAAATGCATATTGACAAGCCACAAAGCTTCTGGGAGAATGTCCTTTGGACAGATGAGACAAAACTGGAGCTTTTTGGCAAGTCAAATCAGCTCTATGTTCACAGACGAAGAGATGGAGCGTCCAAAGAAAAGAACACTGTACCTAACGTGAAACATGGAGGAGGCTCGGTTATGTTATGGGGCTGCTTTGTTGCATCTGGCACAGGGTGTCTTGAATCTGTGCAGGGTGCAATGAAATCTCAAGACTATCAAGGCATTCTGGAGTGAAATGTGCTGCCCAGTGTCAGAAAGCTTGGTCTCAGTTGCAGGTCATGGGTCCTCAAACAGGATAATGACCCAAAACACACAGCTAAAAACACCCAAGAATGGCTAAGAACTAAACATTGGACTATTCTGAAGTGGCCTTCTATGAGCCCGGATCTAAATCCTATTGAACATCTGTGGAAGGAGCTGAAACATGCAGTCTGGAGAAGGCACCCTTCAAACCTGAGACAGCTGGAGCAGTTTGCTCACGAGGAGTGGGCCAACATACCTGTGGACAGGTGCAGAAGTCTCATTGAGAGTTACAGAAATCACTTGATTGCAGTGATTGCCTCAAAAGGTTGTGCAACAAAATATTAAGTTAAGAGTACCATCATTTTTGTCCAGGCCAGTTTCATTAGTTTGTTTTTTTAAAATGAATCTGCTGAACCACAATTCAAAAACAATATCTGATTTTCATTAGTTCATTTTCAATATATTTTATTTATTATTACTTTTGTCAGTTTCAAGTTATTTCAGTGACCATTGTGGGTTTTTCTCTCTTTAACGGAACGGTACCAACAACTTTGCCTACGTCTGTATATGAAAAAGAGGATTGTGTGGCTCATTATGATGATGCAGTGCCTTCTTATGTAGCAGTAAACAGTGCAGACAGCAGGTAAGCAGGTATGTGGTACATGTCTTCTCTTTTAAATTCTAATTGTGGAAATTATAATCTGCATCCACAGAACTTTTTTTTTTGCATTTTTTTGTTCCCAAAATCAGAACTGAATTGGGGAAAGAAAGCTTTTAGATTTCCGTCACCTATTGCATGGAACAGTCTAAAGATGAATAAAAATAAATAGATAAAAAAATAAATAAAAAAATGAAAAGATAAAAAATAAAAAGATAAAAAATAAAAGATAAATGAAAATAAAAAGATAAATAAAGATAAAAACACTTTGTATTATCCAACAGAAACACAGAGCTGACCGTTTAGAAACAGCGGATTCAAATGGCAATAACATTTACAGGAAGTATAAATGGGCATTTAATAAATAAATGAATAGTTTTCGACAATTGTTCTAGGCTGTTTCATGCTTTTCACATTAAGAGCTGCAGGTCTCAGCCTCCTCCATCCCTGTGTGATGGAGCTCCACTCTGACCAGTGATCACCTGGTAAATCCCACACTGTTGCCACGGTTAGAGCTCAACCTGAAACAGGAAGTGTATGTGAGTTGTTGTTGTTGTTGTTGATGAGGACGAACATGTTTTATTAAAACTAATTTCCTGCTGATGGACCCTAATCAGCGGTCAGTTCGTGCGACGGCAGCGTTTACCTGCCGACAGCAGCGGCTCATTTGTGCTGAGTGCGGCGTGATGTCATCAGCATGTCACAGTTCAGAGAATCGGCGCCATGTTGGCAGACGGATTTAATGAAGCCGCTGATTGAGGATAAGAGAAGAAACATGAAGCGGCTGATTTAATGTTCTCCAATCAAACACACACAGAGGAGATCTTCACTCAGCTCCAACATGTCCCTACATTTACCCCCAAATAATATCAACAATAATAATAATAATAATAATATTATGAATAATGATAATGATAATAATAATAATAATAATAAAAATAATAACAACAATAATAATAATAATGATTATAATAATAATAACAAATAAAAGTAATAATAATAAAAATAGTGATAATAAAATTAACAATAATAATACAAATAATAATAATAATAATAAATAATAGTAATAATAATGATAATAGTCATAATAATCATAATAAATAAATAAAAACGATAATAATAATAAATAATAATAATAACCATAACAATCATAATAATAACAAAAACAACAACGATAATATTATTAATAACAACAACAACAATAATAAAATAATAACAATTACAACTATAATAATAATAATAAAAACAATGATTATAATAATAAATAATAATAGTGATAATAACCTTAGCAATAATAATAACAATAACAATAATAATAATAATAACAATAACAATAAAACAATAATATATATTTATAACTTAATATTAATTTTAGATTCATGTATATTAGATGCTAAGAGTCAAAGCTAACGTAGCACACCTCACTAGCTGACATTTATCTGCAATATTAGCAAAAATGACTTTTCCGCAACACGTCTTTGAAGACATTAGAATTACATTATCTGTCATAAAATACAACATATTTTATATTTATTGTGTATGAAGACAGACTTCTGTGGTTACTGTACTACATTATTCACGTTGTAAAGAAAGCCATTAAAATCCCCTATTTAAAAAAAAAAAATGTTTTTATATCGATATTTACAATGATGCACAAAGTTTGATAAAAATGAATTTAAATGTCTTTAAAATATTATAGAAATTTAAGAAAGGAAAATGTATAAAATGAATGTTATTGTAATGTTGCGGTGAATAAGTGATAAAAAACATTAAAAAATAAACATGTTACAGATTAAAATCTTAACCACTAGATGTCATTTTTTGTACCTGTTATATATATACGTATATATATATATATATATACGTATATATATATTTATATATATATATATAAATATATATGCTTAAAATGTGATGTAACTCTGAACAGGAAACACATGTTAGATCCATCCACCTGTTTTTGGGACCATATAAATAAAGATAATTATAATTAGATGATGTCATTTAGCAGCAGTCATGTGACCTCGTCCTCCTTTAAATCAGCCTTCGTCCCCTCAGAGAGAGAGAGAGACCCCAAGGAGTCACAGCGACAGGTGAGTCACCTCTCTCTCTCTACATATATCATATAATATAATTCAACTTTTATTGTCTTTATACTTACAACAAAACATTGTGTTGTCATTCTGAGATAAAAACAAATTAAATAAATATCTAAAATGATGTATTGATCCATTAAAACTAAGTTTTATTTAAGTTTATAGTTTGTTTATTAAACCAAAGTACATAAAAATATTATATGTAACATCTGGTTATTGTCTAATCACAGCTGAGAGCTGCTGTTATATGAATTATTATATAGATATATTAAATATATATTAATGACTCGATAAAACCCTGAAATATTATATAGGATTAAAACAAATTAATTGTTTACTTTTGATATCAGAAGATGAGAAGATCATCACTGAGATGTTTTTAGGTTTCACTCAAAATCAAGAAGATGATTTAATTAGTATGTATTTTTATTTCTATCATAAACATACAAAACTTATTATTGTTGCTCTGTGAACTTATAGGAATTCATTATCTTATTTTTCTACTTGTTATTTCCTCTTTTTGTTTATGATAAACAATAAATAAATAATATCGATCCAGCACATTTCTCTTTTAACTTCTGAACTAGTGATGTAAAAGTATTCTACTCGTACTCTACTGCACTAAACGTATAAATACTAGTAATAGAAATACTCTATTACAACTAATGAAATACAGGATACTTAAAGCATCTCTCCTGCTCTCTCTGCCCAGCTATAAGGCACTGCTTTTCTTTTATAATCTTCACTTTTATAATCATGTTTTGTACTGTGGTGTTTAACTTCATATATTTATTGTATCATTGTTATATGTCTCATTTCATCTTGAACCTCGTGGAGAGAGATGAGTTAGAGAGATGTTTCTGTTGGTTAAACAGAATTATTTACTCTCAGTTTGTTTTTGTTTTTTTTCTCTCACTAATTTATCCTGAACAGGATAACTGGTTACGGATAATAATAATAATACTAATATGGATAATGAATAATGAATGAATGAATGACTAATTTATTTTCTGTTACTGTTACGTACTTGTGAGTTTTGCGTATATAAGTATTATTTCTACTGGGTGTTCCTTGTTTTTAATAATGACATTTTTTAATTTGTTGAAATGGATGAAGACTCTGAATGAACCTTTCAGGTTTCCTTTCTCTTCTTCACTGATGTTACTGGTTTTCATATTTTGTATTCAAATAAGCGTGCAACTAAATTAGACTAAACTAAACTAAACTAAACTAAACAATTTTTTTTATTAAATGAAATCAAATGAAATTAAACGAAATTAAATTAAATTAAATTAAATTAAATTAAATTAAACTAAACTAAAGTAAATTAGACTAAGCTAACTAACTTAAACTAAACTAAACTAAAATCAACTAAATTTGATGAAACTAAACTAAACTAAATTAGACTAGACTAGGCTGGACTAATTTAAATTAAATTAAATTAAATTAAATTTAATTTAATTAAATTTAATTAAATTTAATTAAATTTAATTAGACTAAACTAAACTCAACTAAACTCAACTAACCTACATTTAATTAAACTAAACTAAACAAAATTAAACAAAATTAAACTAAACTAAACTAAACTAAACTAAGCTAAGCTAAGTCACTTCAAAAAAATTCATAGACACTGAACTGACTGAACTCTGTTCTGGTTTCCTCCTTTCAGAGGCTCTTGGAGGAGAAGCTGAGGATTGTGGGAGTTGTGGTGCAGACCGTCTCTTCTTCTTCTTCTTCTTCTTCTTCTTCTCCTTCTTCTTCTTCTTCTTCTCTGTGAGAGCATGATGTTTGGCTCTGTGCTGCTCTGCTGTTGGTCCTTCAGTCTGCTGCGTCTCTCTTCTTCTCTGGTTCATGGAAACATCCAGTTGGACGACGGTCCGGCCGCCGGCCGCCGCACCGACACCTCGTACCTGTCTGACATCGGTCAGTAACACCTGTCCAATCAGAGAGCTCACCGGACACACCAGAGCCGTGGTCGGGGCCATAGATTCTACCTTACTGATATTTCAGAGCCGTGGTCGGGGCCATAGATTCCAACTTACTGATATTTCAGAGCCGTGGTCGGGGCTATAGATTCTAACTTACTGATATTTCAGAGTCGTGGTTGGGGCCATAGATTCCAACTTACTGATATTTCAGAGCCCTGGTTGGGGCCGTAGATTCTAATTTACTGATATTTCAGAGCCGTGGTCGGGGCCATAGATTCTAACTTACTGATATTTCAGAGCCGTGGTTGGGGCCATAGATTATAACTTACTGATATTTCAGATCCGTGGTTGGGGCCATAGATTCTAACTTACTGATATTTCAGAGCCGTGGTCGGGGCTATAGATTCTAACTTACTGATATTTCAGAGCCGTGGTCGGGGCTATAGATTCTAACTTACTGATATTTCAGAGCCGTGGTCGGGGCCATAGATTCTAACTTACTGATATTTCAGAGCCGTGGTCGGGGCCATAGATTATAACTTACTGATATTTCAGAGCCGTGGTCGGGGCTATAGATTATAACTTACTGATATTTCAGAGCCGTGGTCGGGGCCATAGATTCTAACTTATTGATATTTCAGAGCCGTGGTCGGGATCATAGATTCTAACTTATTGATATTTCAGAGTCGTGGTCGGGGCCATAGATTCTAACTTAATGATATTTCAGAGTCGTGGTCGGGGCCATAGATTCTAACTTATTGATATTTCAGAGTCGTGGTCGGGGCCATAGATTCTAACTTACTGATATTCAGATCCGTGGTTGGGGCCATAGATTCTATAACTTACTGATATATCAGAGTCGTGGTCGGAGCTATAGATTCTAACTTACTGCCATTCAGAGTCGTGGTCGGGGCCATAGATTCTAACTTACTGGAGTAATGAAGGTGGACGACAGGTAACAGCAGGTGTGTTTTCTGCGTCCTACAGAGAGAAGCCACGCCCCCGACCCCGTGCATGACCCCGCCCTCTTACCTGTCGACTCAATGGAGGATCACTTCCTGATGGACGTGGGGTCCTACGACGAGGTGGGTGTGACTTATTTTAAAGACACAGTACTCTCCATGATTTTGTTAAAGAGCACAAGTTTCTTTCCTCCTGTTAACGTGTCATCGGCTGCAGTGACAAATCTGTTTCCTGTTTCTGTACCTTTACTTCCTGTTTTCCAGGACTCCTCAGCAGCCTTGCAGCTGCAGGGTCGGGCCATGCGTTCATCTCGTCGCTGCATCCCCCACCAGCAGTCATGTCTGGGTTACCCGCTGCCCTGCTGCGACCCCTGTGACACCTGCTACTGCCGCTTCTTTAACGCCATCTGCTACTGCCGCCGGGTCGGCCACGCCTGCCCACCCAGACGAACCTGATGCCGGGACGCCGTGAGGAGACGCGTTCAACATGTTGACGCTCTTTCTGTTACTCGTTGGATAAAATGTGCTCTTTGTGTAATAAACGACTGCTGAGGAAAACGTATATTCAGATGCCAGATTAACGTGTTTTGTGACCGTATTGTGATTACTGACAACATGTCAACATGGTTATTAATTAATTAAGAAACTATGGACAATAATAGGATTAATCACGATTAAATATTTTAATTGATTGACAGCCCTAAGAAAAATACAATAAACATAAAGCAAGTTGAGCCTTCCACATCTCCCGTTAGTCATTTTCTCTGAGTAGTAAAGAACTGTATCATCTGCATACAGACGGATTATGCACTTTGACAGCTGTGTTGGAAAGTTATTCATTTATATGCAACTGCATGGGGTGAGTTTGGACAGAACATGTTCAACGTGAACAAATTCACTTCTTCCTTGTAGACAGGATTTCATTGTTACAGAGAGAAGAAATGCATCAGTGACTGGCTGTCTATTTAAAGGTACTATATGTAACAATTTACGTGTTTTAATCGCTTTATATTGCCAATGTCTGTACAGATTGCCTATAACAGCCTGTGGACTGATTTCTATGAAAAGGACTCGGGATTGTTTTACCGGAAAAAATCCAATAAATATGACGTTTATGCACGCTCCCGAGTGCCTCGCCTCTCTTGAGCTCCCAGAAAGCGCCAACAGTGTGCAGCTAATATAGCAAAATGCTTTCTCGAGTGCTTAAGCTAAGGTTGGCCAGCTTGCTGTAACTTACAGTAGCTATGCAGTATGGATCTGCTTGGTTGCTTCACAACATTAGCTGATAATGTAATTTACTAGATGTAAGCTATAGTTATTATCATGGAGCCAATGGCCCAAATAAAATACGGGAACATTACAGAGCATTATGAAAGGGATAATGCCCAATGAGGTGTCCATTATCAGGAATTAATGAACGACGTGTAGAGACGTCAGGATGCTGACTGCAGTTCACCTTACGGCCACAGGTGTCATTAATAACAAGCATCTTCTGAAAGTTACATATAGTACCTTTAAGGCTGATTTAAAATCTTTACACACTGCGGAAGCTGTAATATTAACTTATGTAACATGTTCAAGAAGACAACATGTCAACATGCTTGTCAGGAAACACACAGAAATGAGTTGATGAGCTTTAGAGGTGTTGGTAGGTGTATTCTGAACTTTGAGCAAGGCTGTTTCCCCCTGCCTTTCTTTATGCTAAGCTAGGCTAACACATCCTACATTTGAAGGTGTCACTTTCAGAGAGTATTTCTTTACATTCAGTATGAACCAACATGAACAAATATCAACGGAAGATCTGTTTCAGAGTTTCTGGGTTTTTATTGATGATCAGGTTGAAACTGCTCAGTTGGCAGCGATGGTCTGATCCATCCAGGCGCGGAGCTCGGTGACACGGGCGTACACGCCAGGCATTGTGGGAGTGCAGGTTCCACTGCCCCAGGACACGATGCCGACCAGAGTCCAGGCTCCGGCCTTCTGACAGACCAGAGGACCGCCAGAGTCGCCCTGAACAAAAACAAACAACACAATATTAACAACCCGACCTCAGGATCAACACGATTAACATCTGATTTACGTCTGCACCACCACCCACCATGCAGGAGGAGGCTCCGGAGGCTCCGGCGCAGATCATCAGGTTGCTGATCTTGTTGCCCCAGAAACGACGGCACTGCTCATTGGTCAGCAGGGGGAGGGCGGCCTGCTGCAGCAGGGCGGGGGTGTTGGGAGCTGCAACACACAAACACTTCAAACATCAGTCTGAGCTGGAGCTCTGCATGCTGCCCCCCTTTGGTCAAAGTATGTCATGGTGGATCCATCGTGGTCTGAAACACAACATGTTGGCTTTGTTGTGATCTTCTTGTGACTGGATCCAGTAACACCTCTGAGCCGGATCCAGTGACATCTCTAAGACCGATCCAGTAACACCTCTGAGCCGGATCCAGTGACCTCCCATGACTTCCTTCCTTCTGACTAAGAAACCAATTCAGAATCTGATACTGATAACCATCACTGTTAAAGCGTCTCACTGCTGCTTCCCTCTACAAGCCCCGCCCCCGCTCTTCTCTGATTGGCCAGGTGCTCTCACCGTTGTGGCGGGTCAGGCCCCAGCCGCTGGTCACACACTTCATGCCTCCGGGGAAGTCGTCTCCGGTCTCGGCCGCACACACTGGGGAAACACGCACGTTCATCTGGGCGGGGCTGGCCAGCTTGATGAGCAGGATGTCGTTGTTGATGGTGAAGCCGTTGTAGCGGGGGTGCTTGAACACCTGAAAAGAAAATGACATCGTTATGATCGGCGAACACACATGATGAAGACGCCGCCATGAGACCAGAAGCTGATGGTCACCCACCTTGCCGACCTTCATGACCTGGATGTTCTCAGCGTTGGAGGAGCGGTCATGTTCTCCGAGGATCACGCGGTGGGACGTCCTGCAGGGAAAAGGACATAGAAATGAGGCGGCCATTTAAAAAGAAAAAAAAAACCTGAAAGAGCAGGTGAAAGATCTACTCACTTGACATTGCAGTGAGCGGCTGTCACCACCCAGTTTTCATTGATGAGAGAGCCACCACAGAAGTGGAAGCCGGTGTAATCCTGAAACAACAACAACAAGAGTGAGACCACAAGTTTATTATTAACACAATCTGTGTGTGTGTGTGTGTGTGTGTGTGTGTGTGTGTGTGTGTGTTTACCTGCAGGGACACCTGCCAGGGCCAGGAGTGAGGCACCGCCTCCTCACCGTTCACGATACGAGAGTATCCGGTGATGACGGGAGGGATGGCGGGAGAGCCGCAACCTGGTGACATCATCATGAGATTATTAACAAAAAAAACAAAAAAACATGGAGTCTCTGGTTTGATCACACACGAATGAATGTATATATATATATATATATATATATATATATTAAAATGTTGTTGCCATACCATTAAAATAGGTCATAACATGATGTATAATACCACATATAAATAAAATCACAAATCTGCCTCAGAGATCTTTACAATCTGTCCAACATAAAGCACGAAAATGTAAAACTCAACCAAAAAAAACCTTCATGTTCGAAACAAAAAATAATCACTGCTACAGATCACACAGTGTTAATGTTCCTATAAAACATATTTTACACAGAAAATAATAAAAATAGAATATATATAAAGCAAAGTTGAGCTTTCCTCATCTAGTAGTAAAGAACTGTATCATCTGCATACAGACGGATTATGCACTTTCTCAGCTGCGTTTGAAGGTTATTAATTCAAATGCAAATGTAAAACTCAACAAAAAAAAAAAAAGAATTTGTTATTGATTTAAAATGTGTCTTTAAGGATTAATAAATCAGAAATAAAACTGTAAACTTAGTCACTTATTATATACACGTTATTAAAAAGGTCCATGTAAAACAGGTAATATTGATGATATCAGTTTAAACTGTTCCCGATGCTAAACTAAAGATGTTCTATTGATATTTGGTCCAAACATATTATCTAATAAAATTTAACAGAACTTATTACCATAACTATCATAGCTAACTAACATAAGCATGCTTCACTTCCTCAGCTGTTAGTCAGAGTTTTCTCACCGTAGGCGGCGCCGGCGAAGGCGAGGCAGGAGAGGATCCACAGGAAGGCCATGGCTCAATCATGTCGGGTCTGTCTGAGCGAGGAGCTTTTATACAACCAGGGCAGCGATGGGATTGGACGGGACAGGAGAGGACAGGACAGGAGGGGACACCTTATCAGAGACGGTGGGAGTTTGGACAGGTGGAGCTGACGCAGAGTTTTCCACCTGAGCAGGCTGGAACATGAAGGTTAAAGAGACGTTGGAATGACTCTAACATGTTAAATTACGTAAAGGAAAGAAAAACTATTCACAGCTCATAGAGATTACTTCTATAATTATGAATCTCTAATGCACCTAATCAGCAAGAGTCCAGAGGCACGTAGGGAGAGGAAGAGGCCATCACTGAGGAAGAGGAGGTCGCATGCAGTAAAAGGACAAAGAAGAATAAAACGAATGAAGAAAACTTTCTTAGAAAATGTCTCTTTTTTTAGCATTTCAACAGGGCATCTCAAACAAGTGTAATATGTGCAGGTGCAGCCGGGTTTGTTATCTCTAGTAAAATAATCTTTGGAGAAAAGAATTCAATCCAGGCTGTGATGCATGCTTGCCTTTTTTTGGCATCTACAATAACTACAGTATATGTAAAGTAAGCATGCATTTATAATAGAGCTGTCAATCGATTAAAATATTTAATCACGATTTATCGCAAATTAATGAAAATTTTTTTTATCTGTTCTAAATGAACCTTAAAGGGAGATTAGTCAAGTATTTAACACTCTTATCAACATGGGAGTGGACAAATATGCTGCTTTATGCAAATCTACGTATTTATTTATTATTGTAAATCAATTATCAACACGAAACAATGCCATCAAGAACTCCCAGCAAGCATGCTGATGCTGTGGGAACCAACGCACGGGCATCGATCACGGGAACGTCCCACACCAACATACATGGACGTACTGAGGAGAGATGCTGGACAGTGCTGGCAGCTAGCCAGATGAATGGAGGACTGAGATAGCTGGAAGCTCCGCTTGAAAGCCCGTCTGAGGACGACCCAATGATATCAATTCCGATAGTTGTATTATCACTCTCTAACATCCACTGCTATTGATTTTTGTTATTAAAGCTTTAAAAGCCCCAAAAGATCAGTTGCGTTCAAGGAATTAGTGGCGTTGAAATGAATTTGTGTTAATGCGTTATTATCGCCCTGATTTATAAGCATTGAAGAGTAAAACTGCTAATTGACTGGTTGATGCAACTTGCTGTTTGTTTTTAAGTCTGCTACTTGTTTCTGTCATTTGAAATTTCTTAAGTTGTTTTTAACTTTTTGTATTACTGATATGATACTGATATTTCAGAACCGTGGTCGGGGCCATAGATTCCAACTTACTGATATTTCAGAGCCGTGGTCGGGGCCATAGATTCCAACTTACTGATATTTCAGAGCCGTGGTCGGGGCCATAGATTCTAACTTACTGATATTTCAGAGCCGTGGTCGGGGCCATAGATTCCAACTTACTGATATTTCAGAGTCGTGGTCGGGGCCATAGATTCCAACTTACTGATATTTCAGAGCCATGGTCGGGGCCATAGATTCCAACTTACTGATATTACAGAGCCGTGGTCGGGGCCATAGATTCTAACTTACTGATATTTCAGAGCCGTGGTCGGGGTCATAGATTCCAACTTACTGATATTTCAGAGCCGTGGTCGGGGCCATAGATTCTAACTTACTGATATTTCAGAGCCGTGGTCGGGAACATAGATTCTAACTTACTGATATTTCAGAGCCGTGGTCGGGGCAATAGATTATAACTTAATGATATTTCAGAGTCGTGGTCAGGACAATAGATTCTAACTTATTGATATTTCAGAGCCGTGGTCGGGATCATAGATTCTAACTTATTGATATTTCAGAGTCGTGGTCGGAGCCATAGATTCTAACTTAATGATATTTCAGAGCCGTGGTCGGGGCCATAGATTCTAACATACTAATATTTCAGAGCCGTGGTCGGGCCATAGATTCTAACATACTAATATTTCAGAGCCATGGTCGGGCCATAGATTCTAACTTACTGGAGTAATGAAGGTGGACGACAGGTAACAGCAGGTGTGTTTTCTGCGTCCTACAGAGAGAAGCCACGCCCCCGACCCCGTGCATGACCCCGCCCTCTTACCTGTCGACTCAATGGAGGATCACTTCCTGATGGACGTGGGGTCCTACGACGAGGTGGGTGTGACTTATTTTAAAGACACAGTACTCTCCATGATTTTGTTAAAGAGCACAAGTTTCTTTCCTCCTGTTAACGTGTCATCGGCTGCAGTGACAAATCTGTTTCCTGTTTCTGTACCTTTACTTCCTGTTTTCCAGGACTCCTCAGCAGCCTTGCAGCTGCAGGGTCGGGCCATGCGTTCATCTCGTCGCTGCATCCCCCACCAGCAGTCATGTCTGGGTTACCCGCTGCCCTGCTGCGACCCCTGTGACACCTGCTACTGCCGCTTCTTTACGCCATCTGCTACTGCCGCCGGGTCGGCCACGCCTGCCCACCCAGACGAACCTGATGCCGGGACGCCGTGAGGAGACGCGTTCAACATGTTGACGCTCTTTCTGTTACTCGTTGGATAAAATGTGCTCTTTGTGTAATAAACGACTGCTGAGGAAAACGTATATTCAGATGCCAGATTAACGTGTTTTGTGACCGTATTGTGATTACTGACAACATGTCAACATGGTTATTAATTAATTAAGAAACTATGGACAATAATAGGATTAATCACGATTAAATATTTTAATTGATTGACAGCCCTAAGAAAAATACAATAAACATAAAGCAAGTTGAGCCTTCCACATCTCCCGTTAGCCATTTTCTCTGAGTAGTAAAGAACTGTATCATCTGCATACAGACGGATTATGCACTTTGACAGCTGTGTTGGAAAGTTATTCATTTATATGCAACTGCATGGGGTGAGTTTGGACAGAACATGTTCAACGTGAACAAATTCACTTCTTCCTTGTAGACAGGATTTCATTGTTACAGAGAGAAGAAATGCAGCAGTGACTGGCTGTCTATTTAAAGGTACTATATGTAACAATTTACGTGTTTTAATCGCTTTATATTGCCAATGTCTGTACAGATTGCCTATAACAGCCTGTGGACTGATTTCTATGAAAAGGACTCGAGATTGTTTTACCGGAAAAAATCCAATAAATATGACGTTTATGCACGCTCCCGAGTGCCTCGCCTCTCTTGAGCTCCCAGAAAGCGCCAACAGTGTGCAGCTAATATAGCAAAATGCTTTCTCGAGTGCTTAAGCTAAGGTTGGCCAGCTTGCTGTAACTTACAGTAGCTATGCAGTATGGATCTGCTTGGTTGCTTCACAACATTAGCTGATAATGTAATTTACTAGATGTAAGCTATAGTTATTATCATGGAGCCAATGGCCCAAATAAAATACGGGAACATTACAGAGCATTATGAAAGGGATAATGCCCAACTGAGGTGTCCATTATCAGGAATTAATGAACGACGTGTAGAGACGTCAGGATGCTGACTGCAGTTCACCTTACGGCCACAGGTGTCATTAATAACAAGCATCTTCTGAAAGTTACATATAGTACCTTTAAGGCTGATTTAAAATCTTTACACACTGCGGAAGCTGTAATATTAACTTATGTAACATGTTCAAGAAGACAACATGTCAACATGCTTGTCAGGAAACACACAGAAATGAGTTGATGAGCTTTAGAGGTGTTGGTAGGTGTATTCTGAACTTTGAGCAAGGCTGTTTCCCCCTGCCTTTCTTTATGCTAAGCTAGGCTAACACATCCTACATTTGAAGGTGTCACTTTCAGAGAGTATTTCTTTACATTCAGTATGAACCAACATGAACAAATATCAACGGAAGATCTGTTTCAGAGTTTCTGGGTTTTTATTGATGATCAGGTTGAAACTGCTCAGTTGGCAGCGATGGTCTGATCCATCCAGGCGCGGAGCTCGGTGACACGGGCGTACACGCCAGGCATTGTGGGAGTGCAGGTTCCACTGCCCCAGGACACGATGCCGACCAGAGTCCAGGCTCCGGCCTTCTGACAGACCAGAGGACCGCCAGAGTCGCCCTGAACAAAAACAAACAACACAATATTAACAACCCGACCTCAGGATCAACACGATTAACATCTGATTTACGTCTGCACCACCACCCACCATGCAGGAGGAGGCTCCGGAGGCTCCGGCGCAGATCATCAGGTTGCTGATCTTGTTGCCCCAGAAACGACGGCACTGCTCATTGGTCAGCAGGGGGAGGGCGGCCTGCTGCAGCAGGGCGGGGGTGTTGGGAGCTGCAACACACAAACACTTCAAACATCAGTCTGAGCTGGAGCTCTGCATGCTGCCCCCCTTTGGTCAAAGTATGTCATGGTGGATCCATCGTGGTCTGAAACACAACATGTTGGCTTTGTTGTGATCTTCTTGTGACTGGATCCAGTAACACCTCTGAGCCGGATCCAGTGACCTCCCATGACTTCCTTCCTTCTGACTAAGAAACCAATTCAGAATCTGATACTGATAACCATCACTGTTAAAGCGTCTCACTGCTGCTTCCCTCTACAAGCCCCGCCCCCGCTCTCCTCTGATTGGCCAGGTGCTCTCACCGTTGTGGCGGGTCAGGCCCCAGCCGCTGGTCACACACTTCATGCCTCCGGGGAAGTCGTCTCCGGTCTCGGCCGCACACACTGGGGAAACACGCACGTTCATCTGGGCGGGGCTGGCCAGCTTGATGAGCAGGATGTCGTTGTTGATGGTGAAGCCGTTGTAGCGGGGGTGCTTGAACACCTGAAAAGAAAATGACATCGTTATGATCGGCGAACACACATGATGAAGACGCCGCCATGAGACCAGAAGCTGATGGTCACCCACCTTGCCGACCTTCATGACCTGGATGTTCTCAGCGTTGGAGGAGCGGTCATGTTCTCCGAGGATCACGCGGTGGGACGTCCTGCAGGGAAAAGGACATAGAAATGAGGCGGCCATTTAAAAAGAAAAAAAAAACCTGAAAGAGCAGGTGAAAGATCTACTCACTTGACATTGCAGTGAGCGGCTGTCACCACCCAGTTTTCATTGATGAGAGAGCCACCACAGAAGTGGAAGCCGGTGTAATCCTGAAACAACAACAACAAGAGTGAGACCACAAGTTTATTATTAACACAATCTGTGTGTGCGTGTGTGTGTGTGTGTGTGTGTGTGTGTTTACCTGCAGGGACACCTGCCAGGGCCAGGAGTGAGGCACCGCCTCCTCACCGTTCACGATACGAGAGTATCCGGTGATGACGGGAGGGATGGCGGGAGAGCCGCAACCTGGTGACATCATCATGAGATTATTAACAAAAAAAAACCAAAAAAACATGGAGTCTCTGGTTTGATCACACACAAATGAATATATATATATATATATATTAAAATGTTGTTGCCATACCATTAAAATAGGTCATAACATGACGTATAATACCACATATAAATAAAATCACAAATCTGCCTCAGAGATCTTTACAATCTGTCCAACATAAAGCACGAAAATGTAAAACTCAACCAAAAAAAACCTTCATGTTCGAAACAAAAAATAATCACTGCTACAGATCACACAGTGTTAATGTTCCTATAAAACATATTTTACACAGAAAATAATAAAAATATAATATATATATATAAAGCAAAGTTGAGCTTTCCTCATCTAGTAGTAAAGAACTGTATCATCTGCATACAGACGGATTATGCACTAATTCAAATGCAAATGTAAATCTCAACAACAAAAAAACAAGAATTTGTTATTGATTTAAAATGTGTCTTTAAGGATTAATAAAACAGAAATAAAACTGTAAACTTAGTCACTTATTATATACACGTTATTAAAAGGTCCATGTAAAACAGGTAATATTGATGATATCAGTTTAAACTGTTCCCGATGCTAAACTAAAGATGTTCTATTGATATTTGGTCCAAACATATTATCTAATAAAACTTAACAGAACTTATTACCATAACTATCATAGCTAACTAACATAAGCATGCTTCACTTCCTCAGCTGTTAGTCAGAGTTTTCTCACCGTAGGCGGCGCCGGCGAAGGCGAGGCAGGAGAGGATCCACAGGAAGGCCATGGCTTGATCATGTCGGGTCTGTCTGAGCGAGGAGCTTTTATACAACCAGGGCAGCGACGGGATTGGACGGGACAGGAGAGGACAGGACAGGAGGGGACACCTTATCAGAGACGGTGGGAGTTTGGACAGGTGGAGCTGACGCAGAGTTTTCCACCTGAGCAGGCTGGAACATGAAGGTTAGAGAGACGTTGGAATGACTCTAACATGTTAGATTACGTAAAGGAAAGAAAAACTATTCACAGCTCATAGAGATTACTTCTATAATTATGAATCTCTAATGCACCTAATCAGCAAGAGTCCAGAGGCACGTAGGGAGAGGAAGAGGCCATCACTGAGGAAGAGGAGGTCGCATGCAGTAAAAGGACAAAGAAGAATAAAACGAATGAAGAAAACTTTCTTAGAAAATGTTTCTTTTTTTAGCATTTCAACAGGGCATCTCAAACAAGTGTAATACGTGCAGATGTTATCTCTAGTAAAATAATCTTTGGAGAAAAGAATTCAATCCAGGCTGTGATGCTTGCTTGCCTTTTTTTCGCACCTACAATAGCTATATGTAAAGTAAGCATGCATTTATAATAGAGCTGTCAATCGATTAAAATACTTAATCACGATTAATCGCAAATGAATGGCACATTTTTTTATCTCTTCAAAATGAACCTTAAAGGGAGATTAGTCAAGTATTTAATACTCTTATCAATATGGGAGTGGACAAATATGCTGCTTTATGCAAATCTATGTATTTATTTATTATTGTAAATCAATTATCAACACAAAACAATGCCATCAAGAACTCCCAGCAAGCATGCTGATGCTGTGGGAACCAACGCACGGGCATCGATCACGGGAACGTCCCACACCAACATACATGGACGTACTGAGGAGAGATGCTGGACAGTGCTGGCAGCTAGCCAGATGAATGGAGGACTGAGATAGCTGGAAGCTCCGCTTGAAAGCCCGTCTGAGGACGACCCAATGATATCAATTCCGATAGTTGTATTATCACTCTCTAACATCTACTGCTATTGATTTTTGTTATTAGAGCTTTAAAAGCCCCGAATGATGAATTGCGTTAAAGGAATTAGTGGCGTTGAAATTAATTTGCGTTAATGCGTTATTATCGCCCTGATTTATAAGCATTGAAGATTAAAACTGCTAATTGACTGGTTGATGCAACTTGCTGTTTGTTTTTAAGTCTGCTACTTGTTTCTGTCATTTGAAATTTCTTAAATTGTTTTTAACTTTTGCTAGTTTTTTTTAATTTATTTATTTTATAGTTTTTTATGATTGCAGAACACCTCTGCTAGCGTAGAGTTAGAGTAGCTAGACTACATATATATAACATGATATAATATTATATCATATAATATATCAACCAAACACAACACACAAGAGTCTGTTGTACAGCACATTGATGAAAATGTTTATTTCTCTCCACGTTGTAAACATCTGTCAGCACATCCATTACTGAAAATCACAACAAAACTCATTCTAAATAGAAAAAACAGCAAAAAAACATTTGAGCAGACAAAAGAGAAAACATGAATCATGAATTACAGTTTCTTTCAATACAGTAATACACATTTAAAAAAAAAAAACAGGCCTCTGGCTTCCGTTGAACAGGTACTCACCTGTGGTCTACCTGTGTTTACATCCTGATTGATGAGCCGACAGGTGGTGCACACATCTCATTTTGAATGATTTTGAAATGACAATGGTACAAAGCAGAAAATGTGTGTAGAGATTTGGAAACTTGAGCTGAGGTTTGGCTCTCTGAGTGTCGGGTCGGGTTCACACCTAAAGGTCCGGTTTGCATTCACAAACACAAAACTCAAACGGTCCAGAAATTGTAAACAAAAGTCAGGTGGTGGAAATGTCATTGGATTATTGGTTTATTACAGTTGGCAGGTGAAGAGACAATAGAGGCAATATGCCGCTCCTAATTTTCTAGCTTAATGTCGTAAATCACTGAGCACCGTCAGGTTCTGTTCATGTTGGTGTTGATCTGGAGCTCATATCAGCAAACTTTAGTAGAGACGGCGGGCATCTCGAGGAAGACATCGTCATCATCTTCGTCGTGAGTCCTGGTTTGTCCCCCGCCACTCAACATTTTGCTAGCAAAACAGGAAAAGGAAACGTTCTTTTAACCCAGAAAATGACCCATTAAATGGTACGATTCCTGTGATTGGTTCGAATGGTGTTCACACCAGAAAGGAACCGCCCCAGAGTTCGGAGAGACTGAGACCACACTTTCGAGGCGGACCAGGGAGCGGTTGTTTTGTCCGCATCAGGGTTCGATTCCTGCGTTCACACCAACCCAAACGAACCGCATCAAGGAGGGTAAACGCTCCAGGGTTCGATTCCTCCGGACTAAACGAGGCTGGTGTGAATGCGTCCTCAGTTTCAATAATTGTGCGTTGTGTGTCATTTTAGTGTTTTGTGTTAGTAAATTGAAAAAAAAACTTTGAGTCTGTTGTTTGTGCTTTTATGTGAAACCTTTATGCTGCCGTCTCGGCTCCCTCAAAAAAAAAAAGAGATTTTAAATGTCAAAGGGAATATCTTGGTAAAATAAAGGTAAATAAATTTAAATGGCACTAAAGCATTAAGGTTGAACCGGTTCTTATGTGTGAAAGGTCAGTTTGGTGGAGACATGTGTGAATTTCCCAGCAGCAGAGTGTTTATCAGCTGCAGCTACCTGAACGTTGCTGCATCATGACCTCGACCTACTGAGAAACACATGAATATGGAAACTGTCTGGATATTTATGAATATATACTTTAAGCCGGTGACAGGAAACAAGAACTTGTTATTAATGTAAAATGTGTCTTTAAGAATTAATAAATCAGAAATAAAACAGTAAAACTGGAAACTTTTAGTCACTTATTACATACACATATTATTAACAGGTCCATGTAAAACAGGTTACAGCGTAATGTTCATGATATCAGTCTAAACTGTTCTTGATGCTGAACTAAAGATGTTCTATCGATATTCGCTACAAAAATATAATCTAATAAAACGTAACATAACTGACTAACTAATGGGCACGTCCAACTGGTAAGAGGCCCCGGGGTAGACCCAGAACATACTGGTGAGATTATATATCTGGTCTGGCCTGGGAACGCCTCGGGGTCCCCCAGGAAGAGCTGGAACACCTTGCTGAGGAGAGGGACGTCTGGAATACCCTGCTGAGCCTGCTGCCCCCGAGACCCGGCCACGGATTAGAGGAAGGAAATGGATGGATAAATAACTATCATAACTAACACAACTAACATAAATAATATAATTAACACAAATAACACAACTAACTAACATAACTTACATAACTAGCATAACTAACACAACAAACACAACTATACCTAACGCAGCTAACCTAACTAATGAACATAATTAACATAACTAACTAACTTGCTTGATTTCATATAAAGATCTGGTGGTTCACAATTTTGATGTCTAAATGTAAAACAGATTGAACAAATCTGAAAATCTATTCAAATGAATTAAAAAACAAAGAAAGAAAACTGACTCAGCGGAATAAACATAATGAATATCATCCTGTTTGTTTCATATTTTGTAGCAAAATGCTTTTATTGTGAAGATATTTGTAACTTTTGTTTTGAAAAGATATATATATCTTCACTTACTTTAACACTGATAATTCGGTGATAGTTATCATGATATAATATTTGTCCATCTCGTCCCTCATTAGTGATAGTTTAACACCTTTCCTGTTAGGAAACCACATCTCTTTACAATAAAGGCCTCTCTTCTTAAAATCAAATAATGAAGTAAGAAAAACACTTTCTATGACGCCCATGTCAATAATGCATTATAAATATACTTTCAATGCATTATAATCTGATTATAACACTGTATAATCATAGTTATCAGTACTCATAAATATTCATAATGATTTATAACAATAATCGTAACACATTATGAAGCATTTTATAATGACTTTTAATGTCAAGTATTATAATACTCAGCTGGTCACTCACTGACATTGTTTTAGAAGGATAATAGTGCATTATAATTCCCAAAGTTGTAATACATCATAATGTTTTTATAACGTATTATAATCACTGATTATAAGTTACTCTAAGTGATCGTTGTTTGCTTTAAGGAAGGTTTGGTGTGTTATATAATGGTATTTTGTTTCACTTTACTTAAAGAAAACAATGAGCAGAGTATTTATATATTTATACGTTTATGTATTTATGTGTTTTGTTTTGTTGCTGTGTGGAGCTGAGTTTCTGTTTCCTGTAGTACATTTTTATTTATGTGTTTCACCCCTCCAAAATAAAAGCCCCATAGAGTAACTGCTTCTTAACAGGAAATTCAGGTTGAGATTTGTTTTTTTCAAAGTAAACGCCCCAGACTCTCATTATAAGTTAACAGGAAATTAGTGATGGACCTAGTTTTTCAAAATAAAAGCCCCAGAAGGTAACTAAATTAACAGGGAACTCAGGACTGACTATCCATAATGCCTCATCTACTTTTTTCATGCATTTACAACTCTTATCTACTGATTCATACTCCATTTAAACCTTCAAATAGTCCACATCTTTCATACGTCATCGGTGCTATTCAGGTTTTAAATCCAGGAATGCGGTGTAGCGTCAGCTTTTCAACATCCAGCATTCACACCGCAATTTCTTCAGAAACTGCATTCTCTAGTTGAGTTTGTTGTTAAGTTCTGTGTTTATATAGAACACAACCAGAAGACTTATAACAGTTGTAATTATCAGCGGTGATGTGGCGGCAGCACGTCGACACAAATCCAAACGTCAAACACAGTCAGTGATGTTCAGTGATTTTATTATCATTCACTGTCAACACACTCTGAGGTGGGACTGGGGGTCGGGGGTCGTGGGTCAGGGGTCGGGGGAGGTCAGAGGGTTTGTAGCCTCTGAGCGTTTAGTTGGCGGCGAGGATCTGGTCGACCCAGCCACGGAGCTCGGTGACGCGGGCGTAGACGGCGGGAGTGGAGGTGGAGCAACGGCTGCTTCCCCAGGAGACAATACCGACCAGAGTCCAGGCGTTGTCCTTCTGACAGACCAGAGGACCACCGGAGTCGCCCTGAAAATACAACAGGTCCATTAATAAACAACAAATAAACAACAAATAAAGAACAACGAAGGACGTAATAAAGAAAAATCATGAAGTAAAACAGTGATGAAAAAGATCTGAAAAATAAAAGTCAACGACAAATCAATCGGTGTGAGAGGTGAGACAGGTGAGACAGGTGAGACAGGTAAGAGAGGTAAGAGAGGTGAGAGAAGTGAGAGAGGTGAGAGAGGTGAGAGAGGTGAAAGAGGTGAAACAGATGAGACAGGTGAGAGATGTGAGACAGGTGAGAGAGGTGAGACAGGTGAGAAAGGTGAGAGAGGTTAGAGATGTGAGATAGGCGAGAGAGGTGAGACAGGTGAGAGAGGTGAGACAGGTGAGACAGGTGAGACAGATGAGACAGGTGAAAGAGGTGAGACAGGTGAGAGAGGTGAGACAGGTGAGAAAGATGAGACAGGTGAGAGAGGTGAGAGAGGTGAGAAATGGAGACAGGTGAGACAGGTGAGAGAGGTGAGACAGGTGAGAGAGGTGAGAGAGGTGAGACAGGTGAGAAATGGAGACAGGTGAGACAGGTGAGAGAGGTGAGACAGGGGAGAGAGGTGAGAGATGGAGACAGGTGAGAGAGGTGAGAGAGGTGAGACAGGTGAGACAGGTAGGTGGGCGGGGCCTCACCATGCAGGAAGTGGCTCCAGCTCCTCCAGCGCAGATCATGACGTCGGAGATGTTGCTGCCCCAGTGTCTCTTACACTGCTCGTTGGACAGCAGTGGCAGAGCAGCCTGCTGCAGCTTGTTGGGAGTACTGGGAGCTGTGGGAGACAGTCAACACACACACTCAGACACACTTCTTCCTCCTTCGCTTTCAGAGTAAAAGCATTCTTGTTGCAGAGTTTAAGAAGCAGAAGGGCCTCTATTGGAGGATGTGTCGTGTCTCACCGTTGTAGCGGGTCAGACCCCATCCAGAGGTGACGCAGGTCATGCCGGCGGCGAAGTTGTCGATGGACTCGGCGATACAGACGGGGGACACGTTGGTGCTCAGGCGGGCGGGGGAGGCCAGCTTGATGAGGGAGATGTCGTTGTTGATGGTGCGGGGGTTCCAGGCTGGGTGGGTGAACACCTTGGCGGGCTTCAGCATCTGGACGTCCTCGTTGGAGCCGTAGCCCTTATCGTGCTCTCCAACGATCACGCGGTGGTAGGTCCTGACAGGAAACAGGAAGTGTTTCTTTAAAGGGCCAGTTCGCACAAATCACACAAGAAACATGGAGCTGAGAGACGCAGACAGGAAGTCGGACTAAGTCATGTTGCGTTGAACTGACCTGACGTTGCAGTGAGCGGCGGTCACCACCCAGTTCTCGTTGATCAGAGATCCGCCGCAGAAGTGGAAGCCGTTGGATTGCTGAGAGAAAAAACAAACTGAACTCAGTCACTGAACAACACAAGAAGAAGAAAAGAATAATAATAATACTAATAATGTTATTACCATTATTAATTATAATTATGGCTCTTTCTTATGGAATAACGTCCATGTGGACATCAGACAGCCTAATAATGCATCCTCCCACCCCTCCAAAATAAAAGCCCCATAGAGTACCTGTTTCTAAACAGGTCACTCAGGTTGAGACTTTTTCAAAATGAAAGCCCCGGGCTCTCATTGTATGTTAACGGGAAACTAAGGATGGACCTTGTTTTTCAAAATAAAAACTCCAGATAAACCAGCAATACAGTGTAGCTTCAATTTTTCAACAGACCTTGAAATATTCAACATCTTTCATTATTATTATTATTATTATTATTATTATTATTATTATTATAAAGAAACAGAGCAGTTTGTGTTGAGGTCAGCTTATTCACCTGCAGAGACACCTGCCAGGGCCAGGAGTGAGGCACCGCCTCCTCGCCGTTGACGATGCGGGCATAGCCAGTCACCTGGGGGGAGATGGCGGGGGTGCCGCAGCCTGAGAGGACGACAGGTGACGGATTTTAAAGGACTATTCTGCTCATATATTGTCTCAACCCTTTGTGTGACGTCACCGTGACGCTCTGCGACTCTCAACGTGAACGTTTCAGTCCGGAGGTCAAACTACCACACAGATGTTTCCAGATGTTTCCAGATGTTTCCAGATGTTTCCAGAGAGCTCATTGGTTGAACTGAAGTCAGTCAGACGTTTGTTTCAGAGCTGTGATCTCTCGTTTATTATCAGAGAGTCACGGATCAATCTGAACACTCTTCTGCTGTTGTTCTATAAACTAAAATATTAAAGAAGTGAATTTATCAGCAAATTTAGAATCAAAGAAACGGATTCAAAGTTTGAGTCTCACCGTAAGCGGCGCTGACGAAGGCGAGGCAGGAGATGATCCAGAGGAAGGCCATGTTGACGACGATGAGGACGATGATGTGTTGAAGGACCGAGCTGCTCTTTTATCCCTGAACCCTGCCAGGCCTCAGCCAATCAGAGACAGCGGCCGGCGGTTTGTCCAGCTCAGCTGTCAGCTGGTTATCAGACCCGAGGAGGCGGCGGCGTTCTCACGGGTCACACGCCCCGACCTCCTGCCTTCTGATTGGTTGATGATGACTGCACACGAACCAGTCAGCACATGTTGTTTTTATCCAAACTGAACTTTATTTAAATTCAGACTTCAGACCTCAGTTTTATGCAAACATAAATGCAAACTAATAATAATAATAATATTATAAAATAACACTGGAGGAATCAGCATAAATATTCATTAAACTGTCAAAATAAAAGTAGACATTGATGATGTGCTCATTCTGTTGTTTTAGAGTTTCCGATCATTAGAGAGGTCCAAAAAAAAGTTTAAAAAAAGTCTAAAAAGTTTTTTAAAAAGTCCAAAAAAATTTAAAAAGTCAGAAAAATGCAGAAAGCAGCATATTTGTTCACTCCCATGTTGATAAGAGTATTAAATACTTGACAAATCTCCCTTTAAGGTGCATTTAGAACAGATAAAAAATGGGTGATTAATCGCGATTAAATATTTTAATCGATTGACAGTCCTAGTATAAATACATATTTATATATATATAGATATAGTATGCATATATATAAACAGTATATATATAAAATCTGCAGTGCAATGCTTGATGAATATATACACAGTGTTATTACCAATCTAGACATAAATAAATAATTACAAAATTATATGATTTAATAAAATTTATGGAACATTTTATGAGTCTAAACCGCTTTTCTTCATCGCCCACAACTGTGAGATATGACATTATTTCAAATGGAATTGTTTCATATACACATTACTGTACACCATATTAACATTATTTATTATATATGTATATATATTATTATTATACTGTGTATTCGTGGCTGTGTGTGTCCTTGTGTGTTACTGTGTGACATGTTGACACACTGATAACACACTGTTACAGTCAGCAGCCTGTTTGAATGTCGACATGAAACATGAACAATGATCTGTACATAAATACATAAACATAAATACACAAAGTACTCATTCTTTTCAAAATAAAATATTTCTACAGTTTCAGTTAACAATGTAAAATGTGATTGTTCTAATAAAAAGACACTAAAGTTGTCACAATTATTAGAATTGATATTAGATTAAATTTAGATACAGAGGAGCTGTTTGTGTGTGTATATTATCAATCATTCATCTCTATTAACTTTTAAAGAAACTCAAGAAACGTTCATAATCTTCAGCTTTAGTTGCTGTTTGTGTCGGTGTCTGATTATTTATTAACAGAACTCCTGATACTTCAAGAGATTTATTCTTTATGTCGTTTATCTGCTCTGTTTAGAGGAGATCTCTCATATGTTATTATATTATTATTATTATTAATATTAATATTAATTATCAGTCTGACGAGTGTGTTAGGTTAATACACCACAGCGTCTGAAACATGTTAAAACATTGAACACACTGAAGTTAGTGAAGCTTTAAAGTTTCTTTAAACAACAACTGCGATGCCTTCTGGGAAACTCTGCAGCTGACAGGTGGAGCTCAGCGGAGCTCAGTGATTGGTCAGTAATTGGTCAGTGATTGGTCAGTGATTGGTCAATGATTGGTCAGTGATTGGTCAGTGATTGGTCAGTGAGAGGTTTCAGCTGCACTGAAAAGGAAAAAATAAAAATGTTATAAAACTTTGTGACTGAGTTTACTTCCAGCTGCTCATTAATCTAATTTTTCAGTGAGTAATTTCATTAGTTGAGCAGTTTCCTCCGTTTCAGGAAGTGTAGAAATGGATGTGAGAGAAGAAGAAGGCGGATCGCTGAACCAACAAATGACACTGACATTTAATTTGCGGTGGAAACAAGTGAAGCGAGCTCACTCCACTGACACATTTCTTTGTCTTGTTTAAAAATCAATGATGATTTCTACCACAGAACAGAGATGACACACCGACTCAAACTTCACTGAACAAACTCCACATTAAACATGTCATCTGATATTCAGCCCTATAATCTGTGCTGGATCAGGGCTTCGGCACAGAACGGACAGCCAGCGGACCGTGACGAGATATTTGCTGAATCTGACACAGTGTAGAGTGTACTGGATTAGAATCGCTGACTGCAACTTTAAGTTAAGTCAGGTCAAAGTTTGTTTTGTCTCTTGTGTGTGAAGATACTGGTATCATATGAAACTATAAAACCTGATGAATCCATCGGTACCAACCATGTCATACTAGCTGGTCATGAAGGAGGTTAAATAACGCTCCAAATTTACACTAAATGTTGGCCTTTTAGTCTCCGGCCCTCCCGCCCCCGCTGCTGCCGCCTGATCTCGTCTACTTTCCAGGCGAGGAGCAGTTCATCTCCAACCAGCTCATTTACTCAGCTACATGGATGCACCTGGTACATAATCACCCGACCAACATGCTTACGATCAAACAGAAACTCCATCAATCATCCAACTATCTTCAGACATCAAGAAGTGGAGATCTGGCTCCATAACTTATATTGTAAGCACCGAGACAAATGAAGTCCATTCAATAAAATAGTGACTAATATTTATCCCTCCGATGAGTTGCTAAGACGGCAGATTTAAAGTTGATCACAACAACTGCAGACGGAGATTGAAGCTACCGATCTTCTGTTTTTCCACTGTGTATACTCGGAGGCATTCTGGGAGGATTTGCAGGACTGGCTGTCAACCAGAATCCAACGACTTGCTCCTCACAGGAGAAAATATAGTGTTTGGTGTCAACATGAAGGACATTAAGAGTGACTTGATATTGAACAATCTGATACTGCTGGTGAAATGTTTCATCCAAATGGAGAAAAATTAAACCCCTGTTTTCTGTTTTCAGAAGGGACCTTGTGGACAATCATCTCAGTGCTTTAAGACTAATGAAAGGACAACATGCAAAGCGTCTCCTCAGAGCTGATGAAGAACTGAACATATATGATGATGACCCCTAGAGCTATACTATGGAAGAGTGTAGTTGTATTGTTATTTATTGTTATTTATTTTTTCCTTTAATAATTTTCTACCCTCTTTTATTTTTGTTATAATATTATTTTTTATAATTTAACTTATCTGTCCTATCCTTGTTTGTTGAGAAGTATTATTAAGTATGAGGCCTTAATGTTTGTAAATGAATTATCTTCAATAAAAAAAATTTAATTACCCAGCTACAGTGGTGTTTCACGTCTTCGTCCACATTTATTTCTTATTCAAACTGTCTTCTCTGAGCCACAGCCTCACCAGCCCCCCCCAACTTCAGCATCCGTCTTCATCATCCTCGTTCTCTCTCTGTTTTTTATTTCGTGGGAGTGTACAATAATCAGCAGTCTCCACTGGTAGAACATACAAACAGAACAGTACACTACAGCTTAGGGATGTCACGAGAACCGATACTCCGGTACCAACCCGGTACCAAAATTTAAAAAATGTGATGGTACTCGTTTTCTTCAGTACCAAACGATGCCTGTAATGGTCATTTGGTACCGGAGCGGAGGTACTCGAGATGCGATTCTTGCAGCGCTAATGGGGTCAGTATACGCTTATAAGTGTTCTCAAAGGAAGAAGAAGAAGAACGCCGTAACAGCGCGGAAAAAAACAACAACACGAGACGTGAAAGATGGCAGCTGCTGCAACGCTACCTCTGCCTCAACTCGTTGAGAAAACAAATAGCAAAAGTCTGGTGTGGAAGTACTTTGCATTTAAGGCGGATTTACAAGGAGTAATAATAGATTTGCAAAAACCAGTATGCGGTGCAGTAACGGTGCCGTCGTACTTTTCTTTCCAAAGGAGGAAATACTTCCGAATTAGCAAAGCACCTCAAAGACAGACATGGTATCGACTACTAGATTTCTGGTACCGTGACATCCCTACTACAGCTGCATGTTAATTCCAGATTTGTTGCCTCCTCGCTCCTCGCTCCTCGATCCTCGCTCCTCGATCCTCCGTCTTGTGACCCGGAAATCAATGTCAGCGCTCCATCTTGGAGGACATCCCAGTTCCTAAAATGCATCTCGAGGAGTGAGGAGGCTTGCCGGAGGAGCCATTAGCGAGGATACACCGGTATATCCTTCACAGAAGTTTTCTTACCGACCGACACGCCTCCTTATTGGATATCACTTATTGATTGGACGCTGCTGCTTTTTGTTGTCCAGAGAAAGAGCTCCGCCGTCGGTCCAGTAGGTGGAGAGGAGGCTCAGGATTATCCATGATGATAACAGTTTGTTCAAAGGAGGTTTGCAGCCAATTACAGATGCAGCCTTCTGACAGTTTTTCTTTTGCGATTGCTTACACACTTAATGCAGAATTTGGCTCATTGTGTCAAAACTCTGCACACAAGAAGCCAAATAAGACTCAACGTTTGGAGATAAACATCTCACTTCTACGTCAGGATGAAAGTCTGCAATCTAAACCTCACAATCCTTCATCAATAACGACACACAAGAACCATTTTAATGACTCTCAGAAAGCAGCAACACACGGATGTATGAACTCTGCTGCCTTTAGTACTTTATGTACCTTTTTATTGTTTTGTGCAGTACAATACATACATTATACAATACATACGTAATACAATACATACATTATACAATACATACATTATACAATACATACATAATACAATACATAAATTATACAATACATACATTATACAATACATAAATTATACAATACATACATTATACAATACATACATTATACAATACATACATAATACAATACATAAATTATACAATACATACATTATACAATACATACATTATACAATACATACATAATACAATACATACATTATACAATACATACATTATACAATACATACGTAATACAATACATACATTATACAATACATACATTATACAATACATACATATACAATACATACATTATACAATACATACATTATACAATACATACGTAATACAATACATACATTATACAATACATACATTATACAATACATACGTAATACAATACATACATTATACAATACATACATTATACAATACATACATTATACAATACATACGTAATACAATACATACATAATACAATACATAAATTATACAATACATACATAATACAATACATACGTAATACAATGACAGATTGTGTGGTTCTCATGTTCTGGTTCCTCATTTAAATCTGAGAGTCAATAAAGTGGTTTTACTTTGAAATCCCCTGACAGGAAATAGATCTCAGTGTTTCAGCCAACTCTGTCTCAACTGTCTCCAGCAATCTGCAGAGTCCAGACTCCGCTGCTGTGCGTCTTTGAACTGGATCATGGAACTGGTCTTTCAGTCAGTCTGCCGCGGTCTCCTCCAGCTCCTCCACCCTCTGCTCTGCTCTAACCCTCTAGCTCCTCCACCCTCTGCTCTAACCCTCCAGCTCGTCCACCCTCGGCTCTAACCCTCCAGCTCCTCCACCCTCGGCTCTAACCCTCCAGCTCCTCCACCCTCTGCTCTAACCCTCCAGCTCCTCCACCCTCGGCTCTAACCCTCCAGCTCCTCCACCCTCTGCTCTAACCCTCCAGCTCCTCCACCCTCGGCTCTAACCCTCCAGCTCCTCCACCCTCTGCTCTAACCCTCCAGCTCCTCCACCCTCTGCTCTAACCCTCCAGCTCCTCCACCCTCTGCTTTAACCCTCCAGCTCCTCCACCCTCTGCTCTAACCCTCCAGCTCCTCCACCCTCGGCTCTAACCCTCCAGCTCCTCCACCCTCGGCTCTAACCCTCCAGCTCCTCCACCCTCTGCTCTAACCCTCCAGCTCCTCCACCCTCTGCTCTAACCCTCCAGCTCCTCCACCCTCGGCTCTAACCCTCCAGCTCCTCCACCCTCGGCTCTAACCCTCCAGCTCCTCCACCCTCTGCTCTAACCCTCCAGCTCCTCCACCCTCGGCTCTAACCCTCCAGCTCCTCCACCCTCTGCTCTAACCCTCCAGCTCCTCCACCCTCTGCTCTAACCCTCCAGCTCCTCCACCCTCGGCTCTAACCCTCCAGATCCTCCACCCTCGGCTCTAACCCTCCAGCTCCTCCACCCTTGGCTCTAACCCTCCAGCTCCAACATGCTGCTGCTGGGAAACGACTCCTCCGGCTGGGCTGAACTCCCGGAGTCCAACCGGTCTGAGGCGGTGGGCGGTGGGTCCGGACCCGGACCGGAGGCGGTGGTCGTGCCGGTGGTGTTCGGGCTGATCTTTGTGGTGGGGGTGGTGGGGAACTCTCTGGTGATGGTGGTGATCGGGAAGGTGAAGTACAGTGGTGGAGGAGGAGGAGGAGGGAGGCGCTCTGGCAGCCAGACCAACATCTTCATCCTGAACCTGAGCCTGGCGGACCTCCTCTTCCTCATCTTCTGCGTCCCCTTCCAGGCCACCATCTACTCTCTGCCGGACTGGGTGTTCGGAGCTTTCCTCTGCAGGTTCGGACACTACTTCTCCTCCGTCAGCATGCTGGTGAGCATCTTCACGCTGGTGCTCGTGTCCGTGGACCGCTACATTGCCGTGGTACGCTCCAAGAACTCTCCGTGCGTCCGGAACCGCAGGAACGCGCTGGCCGGGGTGTGCGTCATCTGGGCGCTGTCCCTGCTGGTCTCGGTGCCGGTGGCCCAGCATCAGGTCCTCACCGGACACCCCAGCGCCCCCAACAGAACCTTCTGCTGGGAGCAGTGGTCCGGAGCCTCCAGACACACCTACAAGGTGACCGTCCTGCTGCTCGGATACCTGCTGCCGCTGCTGCTCATCAGCTGCTGCTACTCCAAGGTCAGTTACACCAAGGTCAAAGGTCAGTTACACCAAGGTCAGTTACACCAAGGTCAAAGGTCAGTTACACCAAGGTCAGTTAAACCAAGGTCAGTTAACAACAGGCTCATGTAACAGGATCGTGTTGGACTCGCAGCTGCTGTAAAACACGGACTGATAACAGAATAACAGAGCAGAGGGACCAAAGGGCGCACACGGAGTCCTGATGCTCATAAAACCTGTGCGCATAAACCTGCTGCAGGCGCGCGGAGACCAACACTGACACACCGGTGGGAACTTTCAAAATAAACTTACTATACTAGTTACTTATAAAGTGATTCAAGAGTTGTACAGGTTCATATATATGTATGTATATATATATAATATACTGTATATACTGCATATCCAGACTGAAAGCTGAGTGTACACAGTGAGTAGTGAGTTTTTATTATGTAGATGTAAGTAGGTTAGTTTTCGTGTAGAGCTCGGTGTTATCGATGATATCAGTGATGATTGATTATCAGAAAACATTTTCAGAATACTCTTTTTTATTTTTTCTTGCATGTCTTTCTGACGGACAAATGATCTGAAGTTTTACATATACTGTATATACAAATTCACAGGGATGATTGTGGCGCTGCTCGGCTCTGTCTCCCTGGCAACAAGGCTTTTTAGTTCCAGAAATAAAGGCTGCATCAGTTCTTCTTCTCTCTATGTGCTAGACTATCAGAATAAAAGTCTGAAGAGTCCTGTTCCTCCGTGCTTTCATTCTGAAAGGCATTCCTGACTTCCTGTGTGTCTCTAACTGTTGGACAACAACGCCCTCTGGACTTCTGTTCAGACAGACGCTGTCAGTCATCGTCTGTTATCGTCAGTTGGTGTCAGTCATCGTCAGTTGGTGTCAGTCATCTTCAGTTATCATCAGTTATCGTCAGTTATCGTCAGTCATCGTCAGTTATCGTCAGTTGGTGTCAGTTATTGTCAGTTATCGTCAGTCATCGTCAGTTATCATCGTTAGTTATCGTCAGTTATCGTCAGCTATCGTCAGTTATCGTCAGTCATCATCAGTTATCATCATTAGTTATCGTCAGTTATCGTCAGTTATCGTCAGTTATCGTCAGTCATCATCAGTTATCATCATTAGTTATCGTCAGTTATCGTCAGTTATCGTCAGCTATCGTCAGTTATCGTCAGTTATCGTCAGCTATCGTCAGTTATCGTCAGTTGGTGTCAGTCATCGTCAGTTATCATCAGTTGGTGTCAGTCATCGTCAGTTATCGTCAGTCATCGTCAGTTATCGTCAATTGGTGTCAGTCATCGTCAGTTGGTGTCAGTCATCGTCAGTTATCGTCAGTCATCGTCAGTTATCATTAGTCATCGTCAGCTATCGTTAGTTTTTATCAGTTATCGTCAGTTTTTGTCAGTCATCTTCTGTTATCGTCAGACATCGTCAGATATCATCAGCTATCGTCAGTTGGTGTCAGATATCATCAGCTATCGTCAGTTGGTGTCAGTCATTGTCAGTTATCATTAGTCATCATCAGTTATCGTCAGCTATCGTCAGTTTTTGTCAATCATCGTCAGTTGGTGTCAGTCATCTTCTGTTATCGTCAGTTATCATCAGCTATCGTCAGTTATCGTCAGTTTTTGTCAGTCATCGTCAGTTGGTGTCAGTCATCGTCAGTTATCATCAGTTGGTGTCAGTTATTGTTAGTTATCGTCAGTTATCATCAGTTATCGTCAGCTATCGTCAGTTATCGTCAGTTATCGTCAGTTATCGTCAGCTATCGTCAGTTATCGTCAGTTGGAGTCAGTCATCGTCAGTTATCGTCAGTTGGTGTCAGTCATCGTCAGTTGGTGTCAGTCATCGTCAGTTATCGTCAGTCATCGTCAGTTATCGTTAGTTTTTATCAGTTATCGTCAGTTTTTGTCAGTCATCTTCTGTTATTGTCAGACATCGTCAGATATCATCAGCTATCGTCAATTATCATTAGTCATCATCAGTTATCATCAGTTATCGTCAGTTATCGTCAGTTATCATCAGTTGTTGTCAGTCATCGTCAGTTATCGTCAGTTGGTGTCAGTCATTGTCAGTTATCATTAGTCATCATCAGTTATCATCAGTTATCATCAGTTATCGTCAGTTGGTGTCAGTCATTGTCAGTTATCATTAGTCATCATCAGTTATCATCAGTTATCATCAGTTTTTGTCAATCATCGTCAATTGGTGTCAGTTATCTTCTGTTATCGTCAGTTATCGTCAGCTGTCGTCAGTTATCGTCAGCTATCGTCAGTTATCGTCAGTTTTTGTCAATCATCGTCAGTTGGTGTCAGTCATCTTCTGTTATCGTCAGTTATTATCAGTTATCATCAGTTATCGTCCGTTGATATCAGTTGGTGTCAGTTGGTGTCAGTTGGTGTCAGTTGGTGTCAGTTGGTGTCAGTTATTGTCAGTTATTCACTCTGTTGATTTGTATTTTTTTCAGGTTTTGTTTCATCTTCATAAAAAGATGAAGAACATGTCCAAGAAGTCTGAGCGCTCCAAAAGAAAGGTGCACTCTTCCTCCTCCTCTTCCTCAATTTCCTCCTTCTCCTCTTCCTCTTCCTGCTGCTGTTTGTTGTTGTGCAGTGTCTGCTGTTGATGATGATGAAGATGATGATGAAGATGATGATGAAGATGATGATGATGAAGGTGATGATGATTATGATGATGATGATGATGATGAAGGTGATGATGATTATGATAATGATGATGATGATGATGAAGATGAAAGTGATGATGGTGATGATGATGATGATGATGATGATGATGATGATGATGATGAAAGTGATGATGGTGATGATGATGATGATGATGATGAAGGTGAGGACCTGTGAGGGGGTTTCTGAATGATTGAGTAATTAATCAAACAGCTGCTGCTCACAGGAAACATCCACACCCATCACAGCCAGCCCTCACTGAGTACTCTGAATCATAGTACTCTGGACTGTCTGGACTCTGAATCGTAGTACTATGGACAGTCTGTACTCTGAATCATAGTACTATGGACGGTCTGTACTCTGAATAGTAGTACTCTGGACGGTCTGTACTCTGAATCGTAGTACTCTGGACGGTCTGTACTCTGAATCGTAGTACTCTGGACGGTCTGTACTCTGAATCGTAGTACTCTGGACGGTCTGTACTCTGAATCGTAGTACTCTGGACGGTCAGGCCACCCTGCTTGACAGTGTGCAGGCGTCCTGTAACAGCAGACCTCAGATCAGTTGGCAGCAGCTCCTCGGGTCAGTGGAGCAGGAACAAAGGCTGCTGGGTAAATATTTAGACAGCGGGACTAAGAATAGAGGAGATTCCGTAAGAGTCTGAAGACACATTAACGTCGGTAGCTCTTCGTCGTCCTCCAGCAGCGTCTCCTGACAGTCCTGATGACGGTCGTTATGGTTCTTTATGACGCTGCCACATCACGTAAAAACACCAAACCGATGCTGAAGGTGAGTCCAGGTACAGTCACATGAAATAACACGTTGATTTAGTGTCTAAACCTGTGAATTCATCATGTGAGACTCCACACCATCAATATTTTACCCACTTTTATTTATCCTGAAAGCAGCTGTAATATATTTTTACTAGGTCTGTCAAAATAACGCGTTAACGCAAATTTGTTTTAACGCCACTAATTTCTTTAACGCATTAACACAACTGGTGATTTTTAGGGCTGAAACCTCTGAAGTGATGAACAGTTTATTTTTGTACTTCAGTCTGAAGTGTTGTCAGTGAACGCAGCACGAGTCTTTCTGCTCTCTGTTTGTAGTTCTGAAGTGGACGGACTCTCGTCCTCCTCGTCTCCTCCTTCCTCTGTTTGGTTTATGAACCTCTGAGTCATTCCTCGTCATCCATCAGACCACAGATCCACCAGCAGTTAAACCCGAGTCACACTCCCATATGACAGTATTGGAGGCAGGTGGCTCCACCCACTCCCATATGACAGTATTGGAGGCAGGTGGCTCCACCCACTCCCATATGACAGTATCGGAGGCAGTAATTTCGTGGTAAACCGAGTTGTTTAGTTCCCATGTGCCTCTTGTCTGTGTTTTCTAGTATCTGCAACCTGTAGCCTGTAAACTGGCTTCTGGAATGGGTTACCTGCCTGTTTGAACCTCTACCTGCCTGCATCTTTGATTGGTTTGATTGTTTGGACTGCCTCCCCGGTTTTGACCCTTTCCTGCGTCATGAACCTGTATATATACCTTCATGCCTTCCCTTGTTGCCCAGCTGGTTTTTATAGCGTTTCTTTTAAAGTGGCGTAAACAGAGCGGTTGGAGGATTTGAGAGGTTTTGAGTGCTGAGAAACGTTTGTTTTGCTGCTGAGTGGAAGTTTGAAGCCTGAAGTCTCAGCTGTTTGTGTAGGAAGAAGAGTCTCTTTTAAACAGATTAAATATAAACGTGGACACCGACTGTGGATAAGTGGTGCAGTCGGGTCCAGAGTCTGTGGGTGGAAATGTGACGGTGTAAAAGTTGGATGTGGGGAGTTTGAGTCACAGTGAAGACAAAAGCAAACTCTTTTATTCCACAAATAGTCAAAGCTGTTTACGGACACAACCAATAAACTCACTGCCTGAAGCAAAGGTTCCAGGTTTCCTCATTCTTTATTTTATTATCATTATTCTAATTGAATTATTAAAAGTCACTTATTTTTAGCGTCTGACATGTTGGACAGAAGTTTGCTGTATAGTTTTTCTAAAAATAAAAGTACACATTTAATGCCCAGAAAAGGATAGCAGCGTCCACCACAGTATTTTTGAATTATTATTGTCACACGGAGGAATTTTAACAATGAAACTGTGAAACAGCAGTGACACACTGTGTTTACTGATGTTGTGTTTTCATGAGAGCAGGCAGGAGAAGTCAAGGTATTGGTTAGAAAGGTCACACAGTTTAGACCTCATCCTCAGAAAAGAGGAAAACTTTGATCCTCGTTAGATTCCTGAGTGTAGCCTGAAAAAATAAAACCTAAAAATAGGGACCTTTTGTCTGTGTAATAGTGTGTGATGGTGATGTTAGCTGAACTATATATCCTGTTTATGTTTGGTTTCACTTCATTTCTGTAAAATTCAACCTGCTGCGGAGACGTGATCCATCACAGAGTTTAGTCAATTGTTTGCAGAAGTTACTTTATCATCGTGTGGTGAGGCTGAAATATTTAGAAAAAAGAAAACAGAAAGCTAATTTCTGTTCCTTTGATTTATAACGTGACAGTATAAAATGAATGTGGTCATTTCACTGGGGAATAGTTCCGAATATTTGAGGAGTATTTGGGGAGTATCCAGGCAGTACTTTTGGATTGTTCTGGCGGTATTTGGGTAGTATTCGGGCAAAATTTAGGGAGTGTCTATTTGGGGAGTATTCGGGCAGTGTTTGGGCAGTATTTGGGGAGTATTCGGGCCGTGTTTGGGGAGTGCCCGGGCAGTGTTTGGGCAGTATTTGGGGAGGATCCGGGTTGTATTTGGGGATTATCTGGGCGTTGTTTGGACTGTATTTAGGGAGGATCTCTGCAGTATTTGGGAAGTGCCTGGGCAGTGTTTGGGGAGTATTCAGGCAGTGTTTGGGGAGTATCCGGGCAGTATTTGGGGAGTATCCGGGCAGTGTTTGGAGAGTATTCGGGCATTGTTTGGGGAGTATCCGGGCGGTATTTGGGGAGTATCCGGGCAGTGTTTGGGGAGTATTCGGGCAGTGTTTGGGGAGTATTCAGGCAGTGTTTGGGGAGTATCTGGGCAGTGTTTGGGGAGTATTCAGGCAGTGTTTGGGGAGTATTCGGGCAGTGTTTGGGGATTATCTGGGCATTGTTTGGACAGTATTTAGGGAGGATCTCTGCAGTATTTGGGAAGTGCCCGTGCAGTGTTTGGGGAGTATCCGGTCAATGTTTGGGGAGTATACGGGCAGTGTTTGGGGAGTATCCGGGCAGTGTTTGGGGAGTATTCAGGCAGTGTTTGGGGAGTATCTGGGCAGTGTTTGGGGAGTATTCAGGCAGTGTTTGGGGAGTATCTGGGCAGTGTTTGGGGAGTATTCAGGCAGTGTTTGGGGAGTATTCAGGCAGTGTTTGGGGAGTATCTGGGCAGTGTTTGGGGAGTATCCGGGCAGTGTTTGGGGAGTATTCAGGCAGTGTTTGGGGAGTATCCGGGCAGTGTTTGGGGAGTATTCAGGCAGTGTTTGGGGAGTATCTGGGCAGTGTTTGGGGAGTATTCAGGCAGTGTTTGGGGAGTATCTGGGCAGTGTTTGGGGAGTATCTGGGCAGTGTTTGGGGAGTATTCAGGCAGTGTTTGGGGAGTATCTGGGCAGTGTTTGGGGAGTATTCAGGCAGTGTTTGGGGAGTATTCAGGCAGTGTTTGGGGAGTATCCGGGCAGTGTTTGGGGAGTATTCAGGCAGTGTTTGGGGAGTATTCAGGCAGTGTTTGGGGAGTATTCAGGCAGTGTTTGGGGAGTATTCAGGCAGTGTTTGGGGAGTATCTGGGCAGTGTTTGGGGAGTATTCAGGCAGTGTTTGGGGAGTATCTGGGCAGTGTTTGGGGAGTATTCAGGCAGTGTTTGGGGAGTATTCAGGCAGTGTTTGGGGAGTATCCGGGCAGTGTTTGGGGAGTATCCGGGCAGTGTTTGGGGAGTATTCAGGCAGTGTTTGGGGAGTATCCAGGCAGTGTTTGGGGAGTATCTGGGCAGTGTTTGGGGAGTATTCAGGCAGTGTTTGGGGAGTATCTGGGCAGTGTTTGGGGAGTATTCGGGCAGTGTTTGGGGAGTATCTGGGCAGTGTTTGGGGAGTATCTGGGCAGTGTTTGGGGAGTATTCGGGCAGTGTTTGGGGAGTATCTGGGCAGTGTTTGGGGAGTATCTGGGCAGTGTTTGGGGAGTATCTGGGCAGTGTTTGGGGAGTATCTGGGCAGTGTTTGGGGAGTATTCGGGCAGTGTTTGGGGAGTATCTGGGCAGTGTTTGGGGAGTATCTGGGCAGTGTTTGGGGAGTATCTGGGCAGTGTTTGGGGAGTATTCGGGCAGTGTTTGGGGAGTATTCGGGCAGTATTTAGGAAATATCCAGGCTGCAGATTCGGACTGATCTTTCCTCTCTGTTGTATTGCAGACGGCTCAGACGGTCCTTCTGGTCGTCACTGCTTTCACCATCTGCTGGATGCCCCACCACATCATCGCCATGTGGGTGGAGTTCGGCACCTTTCCCCTGAATGACGCCTCCTTTGCCTTTCGTATCGTTTCTCACTGTCTATCTTACGGAAACTCCTGTGTCAACCCCGTCCTCTATGCCTTCCTGTCCGAGAACTTCCGTACGTCCTGCCGTCAGGTCTTCGCCTGTCGCTTCCTGTACCCGCCGCCACCCACGAGCAAGGTGGTTCGTTTCCGCATGGAGAACTTCTCCACCACGCACTCCACCACCAACATATTGATAACTGAGGAACGTGATCGGACACATAACAAGAACACGGTGATTTCCTGCAGTTGAAACAAAAGGGAGATCTATGTCTGAACAGATCAGAGGCTGATGGAGGAGTTTTCATTCGGTCACATGACAACATGACAGCATGTGATTGGCTGCTGACTGTACCTGAGGGCAGCCTGCACTCGTCTGGTTGTAGTAGAACAGAAAACAGAGGTTCGTTATTGACAGAGTTACTAACTGAACAGAAAACTGCAGGACACATTGATTTGTGGACAGACTCAGGATTTTAGAAATGAAAATATCAGCCCTGTTTTCAGTTTTGTGACTAAACAGATTTATTCTCTTTTGAGAAATGGAAAATCATAGCTGCATTATTATTATGGTTTTTATATAGTCAATTTGATCCACCCGTAAAGAAAAACATACCATGTGAAGGGTTTAGCATATGTTTTACTTTATTTGTAATATGTTTAATATATTTTTATTATGTTTTATATTCAAATCTGTGTGTTTTCTGTATTTCACCTGCTGAAAGACAGATTTCTCACATTGATGGTTTTCACTGGACAGAAACGGATTGCTCCGGTCACGAGTCCACGTTCCAAAGCACAACAATTTTAATTTCAGTGTATATTTTCTTTCTATTTTCTGGGCAGTGAGGGTCTAAAGACGTCCTGATAGACTACATCAATTTGAGTACATTTACACATTTAATAACATGTATAGAGGACCAAACCTGACTGATTGCACATAAATACATCAATGATCAAGTTAATTATTAGTATAAAAAAGTATAATACACACAAAGAAATTAAAATACATCATTAAAATGCACAAGTTCAGTTTTAAATTGACATGTTTATTTTTATTATAAAAGTGAAAGTGTCACCTCATTTGTTTCCATTATATTTATTCATTTTTACGTAATAATGCTGATTTCACAGATATTTAATGATTTTATTCAGTTTTTTTTTTTTTTTACTATTTCAGGGATAGAAACACTCGATCACAGACTGATCCATACGTTATCTAACTTCATAATAACCTTTCCAAAAATAATAATGGGAATTAGTTTAGTCGTCAGTCAGTGATGTGTTTGAAAACTACATGATAATAAATAAATATTTATCAGTTTAATTCACATTATATTAAATATTCATCTGTAACTGTGTCAATGAAATTATTTGAACTTCAGTTCTGATGAATGAATCTGTTCACTCAGGTTTTGTCATCCACAGTTAGTCCTCAATATTTTAATTAAAATATTAAATAAACTGCTTCATTCATCAGAAATTAGCACTTTAAACATGTATTTTTTTTAACAGATGGACGTTTTTGTATGAGCGATGATGAAAGAACAGGTTTAATTACTCCACATTGCCACATATAGACTGTGATCTGTGTTTGAGTTTGTGTCTGATATCGGTATAGACGGCTTCTTTGTGAATAAAACATTAAATAACTGTATTTTCTTGTGATCAACTGATTTTTATATTGTTTTTTATATAATAAACACAGGGAGACACATGCAAATAGAAATAGAATAGAATAGACCACCTGCAGGTCCAAAATATCTCTAGGATCTCACTGACATCAAGAGGACGTAACATCAGAACAACATGAAATATTAGCGCTATTTTCATTTTTGCTGCAGTAATCAATCTAAACGGAGTACAGCTGAGGCTGATGGGAATATGTCTTTAGTTCTGAAGCTATAAACCAAAGTATTGGACACATTAAAAGGTTGACCTGATGATGGTGCTAGATATTACAATTCATTTCATTTCATCACAGTCCATCCGATTAAAAAACAGTTGGGATGTCTCAGACAGATAAACATCCACAGAGACGTAATGCTAATATGGCTAACAATTAGGGCTGTCAATCGATTAAATAGTTAATCGCAAATTAATCACACATTCTTTAATCTGTTCTAAATGAACCTTAAAGGGAGATTAGTCCAGTATTTAATCCTCTTATCAACATGGGAGAGGACTAATATGCTGCTTTATGCAAATGTATGTATATATTTATTATTGTGAATATATTAACAGCACAGATCAATGACAGATATTGATCCAGAAACCCTCACAGGTACTGCATTTAGCATAAAACAATATGCTCCAATCATAACATGGCAAACTGCAGCCCAACAGGCAACAACAGCTGGCAGTGTGTCAGTGTGCTGACTTGACTATGACTTGCCCCAAACTGCATGTGATGATCATAAAGTGGGCATGTCTGTAAAGGGGAGACTCGTGGGTACCCATAGAACCCATTTACATCCACACATCTGGAGGTCAGAGGTCGAGGGACCCCTTTGAACATGGACATGACAGTTTTTCCTCTCCAACATGTAGTGTAAGTTTGCAGCGTTATTTAACCTTCTTAACAACAAGCTAGTCTGACCTGGTTGTTACTGTTGGATTCATCAGGTTTATAGTTTCATATATACAGTATACCAGTATCGGACTTTTCTTCTGCCTTTTTTCTGACTTTTTGGGACTTTTTTTGGGACATTTTTCTGACAATTCATGGACATTATTTTCAGACATTTTTCTGACTTTTTACAGACTTATGTTTTCTAGTTTCATACGATACCAGTATCTTCACTCTAAAGTCAATTAGTGTGACTGTGAAATAAATAGCTGGATACTGGTCAGGATTCCTCAAAGTTTTTCTTGAAAGGGAATCAGGTACAAATTAATTATGGATTTAAACAAGTAAACACAACGATTAATGCCAAATATATGTCTTTAGCCCTGTAGGTGAGTTTTGGCCCAATTTCTTACCAAAAATGTTGGCGAGGCTTGAGGCTTTTGCAGAGCTAGCTGGCGCCGCCACTGCTGCAGGAACGCTGCTAGAGTTACCTGGGCGTGTGGTGTTAGCGATCCCATGGCGTCTCCATGTGTGCGTGGAAAGATTGGTCGTGTTGGCGTTGTATTTCATCTGGCCTTTGCATATTCTGCAAACAGCAAGCGATTTGTCAAGGACTTCTTCCTTTTAGCAAAAGCCAAAATATTTTCATTAAACGCTGGACCTCAAACACTCCTCTGGCTCTTCCCCGTCATCAGACATTCCTTTTTGTTGTCGTCTTTCTGAGATTGGTGATACTGCTGCATGTCGATGACGTCATACACAGGGAGAGTGAACGAACCGGAGTAACATTTAACATTGTTTTACTAATAAAAGTGCTAAAAATACATCCATATAACGTTTGATGTGCTTAAATACAAGGTGCAAATTCTTAGTATCGAAACAATATATTATTTACCTTGCAAATCAATTTTAGATCGATATACGTCCCCCGTGAAGGACAACTCAATGAGTACCTATCGATGTAGTTGGATCGTAGGAATATAAATCAATACATCGATGTAGTAGATGAATCGTTACACTCCTAACGTCACCACACTCACGGCGCTCTTTTTCATAGAGTTTACTGTTGCCACGGATGGGTTTACATTATTGTTACTGCAACACCCGATGTGTTCCATGCCGCCGCTAAGGAGTGACGTCTCCAGCGGTATGGAACACCGACGGCCGTGACAAAGCGTCTGTATTTGCCGCCCTGTGAATGAGAACGTGCTGACACAACACACACAGAGCTTTGAATGTGAATAATGATTTGACATGGAGAAGAGTCGTGGACGGTTAGAGATCCTCCTCTCACCTCTGAGCTTTGTCTGAGTGGTTTTAGCGGGAGGGACTCCCTCCTCTCTGTCCTCACACTGATTCATAGCAGAGTCCACACCTGCTGGGAGACATGCACTCTGTCACCACAACAAGCTTTTCATCACAGGACACATTAGTTCTGATTCCACATCCTGTAGAAAACACAGAATCAGCTCTCTTTCCATCAGACACACTGAGCTGGTCCATCTGAGGACTCGGAGCCTCTGGGACAGTTGACACATGGACTGAGACAAACAGCTTTCAGTCAAACCAAGTCTGTCTCAGTGGTGGAGGACGGTTTGGTTTTGGATCAAATGCATCACAGCCAAGTTGATCCAAGCTGTCCAACCAGTTCTGACACTCATTTTTCACTGATTATAATCTGCTGTTGTTCTACCTGAGAACTACTAACAGTAAGACATGCAGATCATTCTCTAACCGCTCTCCTTAAACTCAGATAGGAACTCTGAAGAATCTAAATCTTCTATAAAACAGATGTTGTGAAACAGATGCAGACACATTTCTACAGTCAAACAGTGATACAACACAAAGTGATCCTGTTCATCAAACACTGACAGATTCCTCTGGTAGGATTCTCACCTGCTGAACTCACTTCAGGTCAAGTTACAGAGACGTTCCACCTTCATGTGTCGAGGAAACACTGGTAGAGAAGGAGAGCTGCTCACATCTTCCTCGTCAGTCCTGGTGTCTGTGAGCATTTGATCTGAGGACGCCGTCACATCCTCAAACTTCAGAGTGACGTCAGAACCGGTCTAACCAGCCTCAGGAACCCAGTCAGAGTCAGAGACGACACACTTCAGATGATGGAGTTCTACTAAAGTGAAGTGACTAAAATCATTTAATCAGGTACGTGATTATTGAGGATAGATTTCTTACTTTTTATTTTCTTATTTGCCTCCTTTAAAACTGTCTGGAGCTAAAGCAGGACAAGCTGATATTAATTTAATTTGGAGACAGTGTCATCAGTAAAGACTTTGTCCAGCAGAGAGCGCTGACAAGTTCATTCTTACACTGTAAAATGTCACGATTAGTCAGACCTGACAGAGTGGTGCTGTGCACAGATTCAAAAGCTGTACTGGAAAGCATACAGTCAACAGAAGCTGTTGGGGAAGATCTACTTATTGAACTGTACTATAGCTTACTAAGACTGCAGAGAGCGGGTATAGATATACTATTCTGTTGGGTTCCAGCACACGAGGGGTGAAAGGGAATGAGTTATCCGATAGACCAGCTAAAAGTTCACTGCAAAAGGAAATAACCGTACCAGTTCTACCTGGGAAAGGAGAAGGAAAAGTGGTGATTTAAGATGAAAGGAGTGGACATATGGCAGAAAAGATGGGAGGAGGACCGGAAAGGAAGGGGGTATTTCAGAATACAAAAGTCGGTCATATCAAAGAAATATAAAGAAAGGAACAGAAGGGAGGAAATCATCATAACAACACTCAGACTGGATCACACAGATCTTAATAGCACTTTGGCTTTAATGGGGGAAAAGGAACAGTGAGAAGTGTTCGAAGGGATTGTGGTGTTAAAGAAAATGTGCAGCGAATCCTAATTCATTGTAAAAAGTTTGAGGCTGAAAGACAAAGATCAGAGACGAGGGACGGGATTGAGATCTGATGGGGATAGTGGGAACAGAGGCTGAGGGGGTTGTAGGCAGTCTCAGGCCCAATTCCAAACCACCCCCTGCCCTAATTACTTCCACTCCGTTTGCACGTTCGCGTGGAGGGTCCGCTATATTGAGTTCCATCCCGAACCAATCAACGGGAAGAGGAAGTGAGTTATAAAACCCTCCAACAGCGAGCTGCATCGATGCCGACTTAACCAGCCGCCCTCACTGACAACGTGCAACGCCGTTTAGTGATCGTCATGGAACACGATCCAATGTCAGTTCTGTGCGACTACCGGTACAAACATTTACTTGTAATCAACTCAAACTGACATTTAATTTATTGTACTTTATTATCATACAGACGTCAACAACATAAAGTAAATAGATTGTATTTAGGATCAAATTATCTTGTCTAGAAAACGGTCAACATGTTCATTAGATTGTAAAGTGTTGTTTATTGTATGTATGTATACAGTATATACGTATATATATAACACACAACATATACAGTGGAGGAAATAAGTATTTGATCCCTTGCCGATTTTGTAAGTTTGCCCACTTACAAAGAAAAGAACGGTCTATATTTTAATGGTAGGTTTATTTTAACAGTGAGAGACAGAATATAAAAAAAAAAAAATCCAGAAAATCACATCATATAAAAGTTATAAATTGATTTGTATTTGATTGTGAGAAATAAGTATTTGATCCCCTAGCAAAAGATGACTCAGTACTTGGTGAAGAAACGTTGTTGGCAAGCACAAAGGTCAGACGTTTCTTGTAGTTGGTCACCAGGTTTGTGAACATCTCAGGGGGGATTTTGGTCGACTCCTCTTTGCAGATCATCTCTAAATCCTTAAGGTTTGAGGCTGTCGCTTTGCAACTCGAAGCTTCAGCTCCCTCCACAGATTTTTTATGGAAGTAAGGTCCGGAGACTGGCTAGGCCACTCCATGACCTTAATGTGCTTCTTCTTGAGCCACTCCTTTGTTGCCTTGGCAGTATGTTTTGGGTCATTGTCGTGCTGGAAGACCCATCCACGACCCATTTTCAGTGTCCTGGCTGAGGGAAGGAGGTTGTCGCCCAACATTTCCCGGTACATGGCCCCGTCCATCCTCCCTTCGATGCGGTGAAGTCGTCCTGTCCCCGTAGCAGAGAAACACCCCCAAAGCATAATGTTTCCACCTCCATGCTTGACGGTGGGGATGGTGTTCTTGGGGTTATAGTCAGCATTTAACAGTTTATTATTGAACACATTATAACATTGTATATACTTTATTAAGTATTTATTAATGATAACCAAATGATTTGTGAACCTTTAAGAAACCGTTTGTAAAACATCTATAAACTTTACATAGAAAGATGGACCAGATACGTGTGACTCTTTGTTGTTGGTTAATAACTGGTTCGTAAGCCATCTATAAACATTATTTGGATGGCTATGGTACAACTAATGCTTATAATAATTAGTCATTGATCAATATGTGGTTTAAAAAGCATCAAGTAATCCCCATTAAATCTTTTATTGGTGATCTATAAAAGAGTGTCTATTTGTACACTGACAATAGAATCGTGTCTGATCATCACATTGAACACGTTTATGAACAGAAAGTTAATGTTAACATTCACAACAGTTAAACACGGTGGGAGACGAGAACGATGGGATTACAATAAAAAGGTAACAACTGACCTCTTTATTTTAAAAGAAATGAATGATACAATATTCAAAATGCGGGGTTGGTGGTACTTTGAAAGCATCATATGATACTAGAAAACCCGATGAATCCATTGGTACCAACCATGTCATGTTAGGGAAGGAAGCTAAATAACGCTACATAAACTGGTTTTAAACACAAACATTCACATTCAGAGTCTCAAATCTCCCCATCGCACATTCTTTGTTCTGACTGAACACGCGTACTCAGACAAGACAAAGAGACCATTGTGTTTGATCTTCTGGCAGCCATCTTTGATTCAGCCATCTTGGTAGTTTTACATGGTCAGCCATATTGTTTTGTAGTCCATGTAGCCATTTTGAAAGAATAAGCCATCTTGTTTTTGTCTCTATCTCTCTCTCACACACACACACACACACACACACACACACACACACATATACGTGTTTATAGACAATATCAGGACTTTTGAAAAAAAAACGTGACAAAAGGGGACGTGCCTTCCCCAAGGTCCTAGAGGCCTGGGAAGCAAAGTATTTCTGAGCCATGATTCTACGAATGCATCCGTTTGTTGAGATTTTGTCTAAAGCCAGGATCAGACTACAGAATATCTTTGACGGTTCTGATGGTCACTACGTCAGATTAGCCGATGGAGAGTCATAAATTCTTGTCGTGACTTGGCCGCGACACGTGACGAACTACACGTCGGTGCCCTGTTCCGACAATACACACTCTCCCGGCACCGCCGTCTTAATATATACGGGCTTACCGGGACTCAAGCCCCCTCCCCCGGGCCGACCATGTAAAGGGGCCCGACCATGTAAAGGGGCCCACGAAGCTCAGGGGGAAAACAATAAAAATATAATTCACAGGGAAAAGAGAAAGCGGGCACACAACGGGATGCTCCATGACTTAAAGACGTAACAGCGGTGGTGTTTTTTACTCCGACACAACCTAGACTGAATATCCTAAGGCAAGGTCCGGCAGCAGTTGAAGGTCCGATGACATCATTCTGCATAATAAGTAGCCTTCTGTTTACAGCTGTGTGCGTCTGAGCTCAGTCGGTCAAATTCACGGCCGTGACGGAGCACGCTGTGGAAAGCAACAAAAAATAAACAAATCAAACATGCTAGACTTCCTGACGGGACGACGTGAGGCCACACTACACCAGATGAAATTATAGATTTTTGCACATGACACTCATTTATCATTCCGATCCGAGTCGACGCCCTAGTCTATAACTATATCTATATCTATATATAGATATATATTTATATATCTATATATAATCGGGCTGATATCGTGCAGTCTGAACCGGGCATAAGGCTATATTTTGGTCAGATATGATTTTAACACTCTAGAACACGTGGTGAGCCTCGGAGAAATGAGGACGCCAAAAAATTTCCTAATTTTTTCGAGCGTCCTGATATAGAAGGTGTGTTATCATAGAATTGATATCATCTGTCATGAAATTGAGTACACACACACACACACTCAGATAAACTCACCTTACTTCCTGTAAATGGAGATGGGAGGAGCAACACTGACCAGGTGATCCAGATACATGAACACGAAGGGAAGCCTGACTCTCAAAGTGTTCAATGACTCCATTTAGACTCAACAGAGCAGAAGGAGGAAGACTGAAGACTGAAGCAGGGTGAGTGTTAATCCAACATTTGATTATGTTACTGTTACAGTGTCTGAGTCAGTTTCCTCCCTGTGGACTGTAGAGGAGAGAAATGTTAGAATGAACTCAACAGTTTGATTCATCTGTGAACACAAAGTCATGACTGGCTGAATAATCCTCATTAAAGCTGCTGTAAGCCAAGAAAACAAGCAGAGAGGTAAAGAGAAGTGACCAGGTGGAGCGCTGGCTGCTTCATTATACTGTATACTGTCTGTTACTTCCTGTTCTCTCAGTCTGTGACTCTTGAACAAACTTGTTTCCTTTAAATGTTCACAGTCAGTGTTCTTGTTTTACCTCTCAGACTGACTTCAGATCAGAAGATGAGTGATCGTGTGGAGGAAGAGGAGGACGGAGCAGAGTCTCTAGTCTCTGGCTGTCTGACTATGAAGAGTGACGGGTCCAAAGGATATCCTCTGAACTTCAGTAATGAACCTGGACCCTCAGAGTCAAAGTAAGAGACTGTTTCTACTGTAAGCTGACCTGATGGATGATGATGATGCATTGAGGATGAAGACTAAACATTCTGCTAAAAAGATTTATATTCCTCAACATGCAGCTTCATGTTGTACTAACTGATCAAGAAGAAGTGTTATTTCTGGCCACCATCTGTGTCTGGATTATGAAAAAAAGAGTTGCAACTCAGGAAAAAGGCTTAAATTATTTTTTAACAGACAATAGTTTTTTTCTTTCAGATGTTGAGAAGAATCTGAGTCATATAAGTCTGAACAAAAACAACAGATAAATGAGATAACATTTAGATAACAGAACTCATTTTAATTCAACCTGTTCAAGCCAAAAGAGATTCTCATGAACACTCCGTGTTATAAAGCTGATTTGTGTGATACACACGCCCTCATAGATCAACTCAAAGCTCAAAGGTTTCCTGTAAATGAATAACAGATCAGAAGGATGAATATTTCCATTAGCAGTAAAACTGACAGAGATAGCGCTGGACAAAGGTCTGGGTCACCAGTAACTTCTAATCACAGTTAAAGTGATGCTGAACTTTGGGTTGTATCGCTAACTAGCCGTGATATATGACCAACTAAAGGAGATAATCATCATCGACTGCTCCCGTCAGCGGGTTACGCTTTGTTATGCTTTTTTCTTCTCTCTCTCTATTTACTCTGTTGATAGCAAAACAGGTCGCTAACGCCCGGTTCAGACTGCACGATATCAGCCCGATTACAGCCCGACACGGCCGTCGTAGGGGATCTGGAACAATAAATGAGTGTTGTGTGCGACAAGCCATCGTTTTATCTGGTGTAGCGTGTCATAGTACAAGAAAACCAACGCTGCGTCTGCGACGCCGTAGACGTCCCAAAAGTCTAGCATGTTTGATTTTTGATTTTGATTTTGCTTTCCGCGACGTGTTCCGTCACGGCCCTGAATCTCACTGACTGAGCTCAGACGCACACAGCTGTAAACAGAAGGCTACTTATTATGCAGAATGATGTCATCGGACCTTCAACTGCTGCCGGACCTCGCGGTAGGATATTCAGTCTAGGTTGTGTCGGAGTAAAAAACACCACCGCCGTTACGTCTTTGTGTCATGGAGCATCCCGTTGAGCGCCCGCTTTCTCTTCTCTTCTCCCTGTGAATTATATTTTTACTGTTTTCCCCCGGCGCCTCGTGGGCCCCTTTACATGGTCGGGCCCCTTTACATGGTCGGGCCCTTTACATGGTCGGACCCCTTTACATGGTCGGGCCCTTTACATGATCGGGCCCCTTTACATGGTCGGGCCCCTTTACATTGTGGGGCCCGGGGGGGGCTGTGATACCCGGTAAGCCCGTATATATTAAGACGGTGGCGGTGCCGGGAGAGTGTGTGTTGTCGGAACAGGGGACCGACGTGTAGTCCGTCACGTGTCGCGGCCAAGTCACGACAAGAATGTATGACTCTCCATCGTCTAATCTGACGTAGTGACCATCAGAACCGTCAAAGATATCCTGTAGTCTGATCCTGGCGTTAAGGTTGCTTTCACTCATGACCCGTTCTGTTCGGTTAAAACTAACTCAGGTCTGTTTACTCGGTTAGTACGGTTTGTTTGGGCCGGTGTGAAAGCTCATTCAAACTCTGGTGAAGACCAAAGAACCAAACTCTGGTCCACCTTAAAAGTCGGGTCTTGGCCCGCATCCAAGTGAACTCTGGGAGCGTTTCTTTTCTGGTGTGAAAGCAAAACTATGCTGCTGCGTTTTGGTGTCCTTCACGGGCTCGCTGCTTCTGTCCTCTGCTCTCTGTGTTGGTGTTTCATCGACAGCGAGGCTCAGCTCCTCCTCCTCACACACTGGTGGCTTCTCAGCTCGATACCTACAAGAAACATGCAGACTCTGACATGTTCCCGTGGTACCGGTCCATCTGTCCCCTCAGTCACAAACAGCTCGCTGGCAGGACCTCGCAAATATGTTGTGCTGGTTAAACGTTCAGGGGAACCAGCCTACATTGACCCTGACAATGCTTCATTATTATGTTCCATACCGTCTGCCTGAATATATTCACCCTCTGTCTGAAACGCTCCTTTTATCCACTACGAAAAATTTGCTTCAAATCCCAGCGCTCTTCCCGGGGTTCTTGGTTTAGCAATATCTAAAGATATTCCTCTACACTTCAGTAATGAACCTGCACCCTCAGACACAAAGTAAGACAGCTGCTATATTCAAATTTCTACACAAATGTATTTGCCGGCTAAAATTTAACAGACTTCTTGTGACCCAGTCAAAGCTAAATCATTTGTGCTATCTTCCTCTTAGTATCTCCGACAGATGTCAGTCACCCAGAAAAGCTGTAATGTGATCAAATAGGACGGCTACAAGCTTTTAAACCTCCTTATTGTCGACAGCAGCAGTAGTTAAAGGGACCTTAATGACCTAAAAAGAGATTCATGTGATGTGAATAAAATCATGTTGGTGTTTTCAGAGTTCAGTCCAGACGGAGAGCAGAGTCTCCAGTACCCAGCTGTCTGTCTGTGAAGAGTGACCGGTCCATGATAGATCCTCTGGACTTCAGTAATGAACCTGGACCCTCAGAGTCAAAGTAAGAGACTGTTTTTACTGTAAGCTGACCTGGTGGATGATGATGATGATGATGATGCATTGAGGATGAAGACTAAATGTTCTGATAACAGATTTATATTCCTCAACATGCAGCTTCATGTTGTACTAACTGAGCAAGAAGAAGTGTTATTTCTGGCTCCCGTCTATGATTGGATTATGAAAAAAAAGAGTTGCAACTCAGGAAAATGGCTTAAATCATTCTTTATTATGCAACAGACAATAGTTTTTTTCTTTCAGATGTTGAGAAGAATCTGAGTCATATAAGTCTGAAAAAAAAACATAGGTTAGAAGTGGTCTAAATGTTGAGGTAGACCAGCAGTCTGAGACAAACAACATGTAACTCTGGTGTTCCTTGTTAGAATAGATTAATATTAATGTTTAAAAAATGTCCGTTGTTCCTCTTTAATGAACAAACTTAAGCCAGATCACTAAATGTTTAATAAGACAGTCAGACAGGAAAAGCAGCTAATTCTTGTTTATTAAAGCAGGAGAGTTCAAATAAAGGAACATCTTCATCACAGACTTAATGCTGAATTCACTACCAACACTTTAACTCTTCTCTGTGACCATCTGAGCTTCAGTGTCGGACAAGTCTGGATATTCTTCACCAACAATCAACACATGATTTTAGTAATAAAGTAATGTCTCCACAGAGAGAAGAAGAGGAGTCATGCTTCTGTGGAGGAGCCGATGTCCAGATCCAGAACAAGACCTGGACCTCAGACAGCCAGTCAGACCAGAACAAGACCTGGACCTCAGACAGCCAGTCAGACCAGCACTGTCCAAAGTAAGACTGTAGATGTGTCTGCTGATGTCTTCATGTCTGGAAACTGGTTGTTTTAATATACTGACTATTGTTGTGACAACTGTTTCAGATCTTCTCCATCACTCATATCTGCTCTGCATCACTTGTACTTTGTTCTCCTTTGAGAGAAAATCTGAACCCAGAAGGAATAGTTTTATATTTGTATGTTTTGTTTTTATGATAGCACTCCGTCTTTGCATCAACCAATCAGAATGATGTTTGTTCTCCATCTGCATAGATGCAGATGGAGAACTATTAATCTCTGTAAAGCAACAACATCACTGTTCTATCCCAGACAGACAGACACACTGATGAAAGGGGAGTTATCTTCTTGTCATTGTCGTATATCAATACATGCTCATGGAGGATCTCTTGTTGGGTCTCTAAATGATAGAGTACGGTCTAAACCTGCTCTATATGAAAAGCATCTTAAGATAACTTCTGTTATGATTTGACGCTATATAAACATAAACTGAACTGAACTGAACTGAACAGGAGCCACAGACTTTGAACAACATTATCTTTCCTGCTACAGTCTCCTTCTCTGACTTACAAACACACGTCTGGTCCTGCAGAGCGACACGTTGAAACACTATTACAAATAAATATAGAAATCACGTTGACGTTAGTTTAGACTTCAAGAAGGGAAGATGACTTTATAACCTTTACTTCTTTATATGTTCTTATAATGATTATTTTCATATTGGCATTAGAAATAATAAGTTTCTGTGTTTTGTTTTGAACTTTGTTTCTCTCTTTCAGCAGATAGAGGTCTGCAGGAGGTTGTAGATGAACATAAAATCAGTCTGAGGAAGAGATGTGAACGTGTGACTGAAGGAACTGAAGGAAGTGATGAAACAGGAAGTGGAACCCTCCTCAACAGGATCTACACTGAGCTCTACATCACAGAGGGACAGAGTGAAGAGGTTAATACCCAACATGAGGTGAGGCAGCTTGAGACAGCTTCCAAGAAGAAGACCCTCCATGACGCTCCAATCAAGTGCCAGGACATCTTTAAAGCCTTACCTGACCAACAGGGACACATCAGAGTCGTTCTGACGAACGGCGTCGCTGGCGTTGGAAAAACCTTCTCAGTGCAGAAGTTCACTCTGGACTGGGCAGAGGGCTCGGAGAACCAAGATGTCAGTCTGGTGGTTCTGCTTTCGTTCAGGGAGCTGAACTTGATCAGAGATGAGCAGTACAGTCTTCTCATGCTGCTCCATGATTTCCATCCAACATTACAGAAGGTCACAGCAGAGAAGCTCGCTGTCTGTAAAGTTCTGTTCATCTTTGACGGCCTGGATGAAAGCAGACTTTCACTGGATTTCAAGAACAACGAAGTTGTGTCTGATGTCACCCAGAAGTCATCAGTCAACGTGCTGTTGATAAACCTCATCCAGGGGAATCTGCTTCCCTCAGCTCTCGTCTGGATAACTTCCCGACCTGCAGCAGCCAATCAGATCCCTCCTGCATGTGTTGACAGGGTAACAGAAGTACGAGGCTTCACTGACGCCCAGAAGGAGGAGTACTTCAGGAGGAGAGTCAGTGATGAAGAGCTGTCCAGCAGAATCATCTCACACATCAAGACATCCAAGAGCCTCCACATCATGTGTCTAATCCCAGTCTTCTGCTGGATCACTGCTACAGTTCTGGACCACATGTTGACTACAGACCAGAGAGGAGAGCTGCCCAAGACCCTGACTGACATGTACTCACACTTCCTGTTGGTTCAGACAAAGAGGAAGAAGCAGAAGTACGATGAGGGACATGAGACGAGTCCACAGGAACTGACGGAGGCTGTCAGAGAAGTTCTTCTTAAGCTGGGGAGGCTGGCGTTTGAACAGCTGGAAAAAGGAAACATCATGTTCTACCAAGAAGACCTGGAGCGGTGTGGTCTGGATGTCACAGAGGCCTCGGTGTACTCAGGAGTTTGTACAGAGATCTTCAAAAGAGAGAGTGTGATCTTCCAGAAAACCGTCTACTGCTTTGTTCACCTGAGCATTCAGGAGTTTCTGGCTGCAGTCTACATGATCCACTGTTACACAGACCGCAACACAGAGGTACTGAAGGACTTCCTGGGAGAAGACTTCAAGCACAGAGAGTCAAACCCAAAGTCTCTTCTCAAGAACATCTCTAAGTATTTTAGGAACATTGCTAGTCATGGCCCATCTCTGGATGTCTTCCTGAAGAGAGCCATGGAGAAATCCCTTGAAAGTAAAAATGGCCACCTGGACCTGTTTGTTCGCTTCCTTCATGGCCTCTCTCTGGAGTCCAACCAGAAGCTCTTAGGAGGTCTGCTGGGTCCGACAAAGAGCAGTTCAGGAAGCATCCGGAGAGCCATCGACAACCTGAAGAAGATGAACAGAGATAATACCTCTCCTGACAGAAGCATCAACATCTTCCACTGTCTGACGGAGATGAACGACCACTCGGTACATCAGGAGATCCAAGAGTTCCTGAAGTCAGAGAACAGATCAAAGAAGAAACTCTCTGTGATCCACTGCTCAGCTCTGGCCTACATGCTGCAGATGTCAGAGGAGGTTCTGGATGAGTTGGACCTGAAGAAGTACAACACAACACCAGAGGGACGACTGAGACTGATTCCAGCTGTGAGGAACTGCAGAAAGGCTCAGTAAGTCCAGATGTGGTTAACATTGTAAATCAATGTATATTAGTAGTTTAGTTATTAAAATATACACACTATAAAATTCTAATTATCCTTCAAATGGTGTTCCACATGTTTATTACATAAAATATGTCAGTTCTTGAGCTGTTTCAAATGTTGAGCAAAAAATGTTGAACATGCAAACCTGGTAAAACACATGAAGGACTTTAGAGGTGGTTGAGGTTTCACACCAGCATTTCACCACAACATAGACAGATGCAGCCACCTAGAATTCACCCTCCCTCCGCGATGGGGCCCAGACCGTTCCGTGACTGGTCTGGGCTGGGACCATGCTGGGTCCTTGGCTCAAAAGAAGTCCCCTGTCATGACATAGTGAACGTGGGGCCAATTTGTCACGCCCCCATGGGGCTATATGTGGAAACCGGTTGCAGTGGTTAATCTATCCACCAGGTGGAGCAGTGGTTATCAAAGCTGAAGCTACCGTATACTGCACCTGAACTCAGCTGTTCTGTACTTACCATATCTGATGTGTATGAGGAAGTGTGCTTCCAAACCCAGAGTTATTATCATGTAATGATGATAATCATGATGATCAGGTCACGAGAATATTATGCTGAAGCTTTTTGTAAAACACGATACAGATTGTTGTTTTTATGCATAAAATAGTGAGACGGCTGAAGGAGACACGCCTCCAGTTACCTCCACCAAGGCCAAAGGCCTGGGAAGGAGGTTATGTTTTCACTGGCGTTGGTTTATTGGTTTGTTGGTTTGTTGGTTTGTTTGTTGGTTTGTTTGTTGGTTTGTTTGTTGGTTTGTCCGTTTGCAGGATTACTCCAAAAGTCCGTGATTGGATTTGAATGAAATGTTTTGGTGGGGTGTGGCACAATGAGCAATCCATTAGATTTTTGTGGCAATCCGGATCATGATCCGGATTCAGAAATATTTTTTGATAACTCCGCTCAGTCTGTGCATTAACACCACAGGCTTTAGGACATGCGCAGTGTAACTGATGATGCGTCCATGACGCGTCACCCTGCCTCTTTCCTTCTGCCTGCAGAGAGAGCGAGAGAGCGGGGGGTGGAGGGGAACACTTGTAGATTCAGCGTTTTTTCACATTAAACTCTGTGAAATTACAGGTGAGTTCGACCAAAGCTCACTTGTTGATTGTTGGAAAGAGTAACGATGACGGTTTAGGTTAGTTTTATTTAGTTTCTGTCCAGTTTGAATGAAGTGTTTTACGATGTTCCACTATGTACAGCTGATCTCAACATAAACAAAAATACAAGGCACCTTGGCGGAGGTCTGCGCTCTCCATTCTAGTTATTGATTATACTGTCTATTCTGTCCTTGAAAGCTCTTATAGATTATTCAACAGAATTAACCTACATGTAAATGAAAGCAATAGCCTTCAGGAGGGAAATTGATAATATAGGCTGCAGTAATAAATAACTGCTCTCGTCTGAACAGCTGATTTGTCACAGGCCGGGACAAACTGACACAAACTGATTTTTTTCACAAAAAAATAAAGAACTTACTTTAAAATGTAGGCCTATCCAACGTTTTCCAAATCTACAACAAGGCACGAATAATTACGAATGTATCGCAGACAGCGTTACACAAAGTTTATAAAGTTTCACCCAATTCAACAACTCACAAAACAGACAGATTTTGGGGGTTTCCTCGTAAGGATCCAATTGTTGACACTTTGTCATTTTCCTGGGCTTCTTTTTTGCCTTTCAGAAACCAGGTTTGTGAAAACGGGTCGGCACACCCAAAAATCCTGAACACAAAACTGGCGAAAAACAGTTTAACGGTCTAACTCCACAATCCAGTACTCAATGTTCACAGCCTTTTCACACGTTTTCAGTGAATGCAGTCACGTTATTATTACATGAGTAGGTTTTGCAAGGTGTCTTATATATTCACACATAGAGGTAATACCTGATTTACCACTACGCTTAAGTGTTTAGAAATATAATCTGTATCATTTTCCAACGGAGATTTCTGAAGTCCTAGAGAATTGCTTTTATGCGATTATTACTATAATTTTCTTCATAATGGTTTCAGAGTCATTTCATAGTTAGTATGGAGGGTGTTAGCGGATGCTACACACCCTTAAATTAATTGGATTTAATTAGGGCCCGAGTACCGACAATGTAGGGTCGCGAGGACCCTAATGAAACTGTAGGAATTAATATTTTTCATACAAATGAATTGTATTTTTGAGGGCCTTAACATGCTCAAAAAGGTGTTAAACTTGTTAAAATGTGATGTATAGATAAAGGATTATTATTGTTAAAATTGAGTATTTAACTCATGCTTAAGCAGCCACTGTGTTCACAAGTGGCAATTATGGATTCATTTTGAATGATATAACATATAAAGTGTCCTCTTTCATATAATCATACAGATTTTCTGACTGTGGAATCTCAGAGACTCACTGTGAAGTTGTGGCCTCAGCTCTGAAGTCCAACCCCTCCCATCTGAGAGAGCTGGACCTGAGAAACAACTACAACCTGAAGGAGGCAGGAGTAAAGCCGCTGTCTGCTGGACTGGAGAGTCCAAACTGTAGACTGCAGACTCTGAGGTCAGTTCACTGACTGTAGCTTATGAAGTTTTTTATAAATGAAACATTTTCAGCTGATTATAAATTATTTTTTATCTTCATCATTTATTCTTTATTCAGATTGAAGGGCTGCAGGTTGTCAGAGATCAGATGTGCTTCTCTGGCCTCAGCTCTGAAGTCCAACCCCTCAAAATGTCTTTAAATTTGATGAAGCTATATGATGCTTTTACTGACTGAAGAGTTTAAACTGAAGATGCTTTGATTTTATGACTCCACTATTCCTAATATATATATATATATTGTAGATGTCTTATCTTAAATATCTTTTGTTCACATTTCCCCCAAATCCATCCTGACATATTTGACATCTTTAGAAACTTTGAGATGTTGAGTTGAATCTTGAATCAGTTTCTGTGGTTCTTATTTGTGTTTGGCTGCTCAACATGAGTTTGTATAGATGGATCCACTGGTGGAGCTGTCAGAGTTTAAGAGGTGAAGTCACTACGTCTTTATTGAAGTAGCAGCACGTTGTCATTAATATTAATGAGAGCTCTGTTTCACTGTTTGTATTTGACAGTTTTTAACCTGCATCCTGTTGGCTTCAGGTGTTTGGAGTTTACATTTTCTAAACTTCTACGTTCTAAACCTTCTTCAGCTCTGAACACATTATTAAACATTGAATGATTTCAAGATGGAACGTTGTCTTCTAAACTCACATCATTTATTCTTTATTCAGATTAATGAACTGCAGTTTGTCAGAGATCAGCTGTGCTTCTCTGGCCTCAGCTCTGAAGTCCAACCCCTCCCATCTGAGAGAGCTGAATCTGAGCTACAACGAGCTGAAGGATTCAGGAGTGAAGCTGCTGTCTGGTTTTCTGGAGAGTCCACACTGCAGACTGGAGACTCTGAGGTCAGACACCATTTTTTACTTGTGTACTGAGATTAATATGATGTGAAAGTTTAGTCAGACAATTCATGTTTGAAATGTTTATTTCAACAGTGAAACATTGTTAGAGTTTGGGGTCTAGACTCCGACCTCATCACTCCCTGCAGATATCATTACATGAGATATTGGGAGTCATGATTAAACATATTTTCCCCCCAAAACTGCACTGGTTCAGAGCCTGACGCCACTGATGTGAGGCTCTTCTAAGTGTGGGCCTGGCACCAGCCGCCATGTGGCCACTCCCCATGAGCACCTCGGCTACAAGATGGTGCACATAGTGATGTTAAAGTGGCAGTAGGCAATATTATTATTATTATTATTATTTTTATTTTTTTTGCATCATTCCATAATAACCTTTCAGCATATTGTAATTCAAGTGTTCTGAGAGATAACTAGACTCCTGCTCCTCCTCATGGCTCTGTTTTCAGGCTTTGGAAGATCTGTCCTGTGACGGGAGACTTTGACCAATCAGAGGTCATCTCAGAGAGAGAGAGCACTCCTATTGGCTGAGCTCCGGTCATGTGACTGGTAGTTTGGCGTTCCTTCAAGAGAATTCACCATGGCTACCGCGACACAAACTTTCTCCTTTTACAGCTAAACGGTACACTACATAATATTGATTCATATTTGATCAGCGCTGCCTAGTTTGACCGTTTGGTCGGAGTTCAGAGTGATTGACAGCCGGCTCTCATAGACAGCAGCTGGACAGCAGACCTCAGATCAGCTCTGACTGCTTGTTTTCCTCCGGAGATCTTGAAGATGCCGTTAGGAGCACTGGAGGACACAGAGGCACTTTTTTTTTTTTTAATTTGTATTTATTTATTTTGATCATATTTGCTCCAATCTCGCCTACTTCAACTTTAAGGCTTCTCTACTGCAAGACAGCGTGTCTAGAGGCAGTGATGCTTGCAGAAGCACACTATCATGGTGATGCAGAGAAATCCCAAACGCGTAGAATGGCCTATGGTTTTCTCTTCTGAAAGAGGCCTAACTCATAGAAAGCTTCTAACTATGGAAATGCTAGGAGCTGGCGGAGACGAGGGAAAGTCAACTACTAGAAAATGGTCTAAGAGCTGCAGGACGAAAGGGAGTCTGCAGGTGTTATAGAGAATCCAGCATAATGCTTCTGACAAGGTGTCAATATGAGAGGGCTACTGCAGCAACCAAAAGTTAGTTTAACAGAGAAGTAAAACTTCAAACGCCATTTTACACCAAAGACGCCATTGTGAAGGGTGGAGCGGCATGACTTTGAAGGTATCTGTAATGTCCCCTTTTCCCCTGGTAGCGACTAGGGATGTGCATTCACAGCAAAATACTATTTAAAATCACTGGGAATATACGGCGCATGATTTTGTTTTTTTCTTCATTCATTCATTTATTTATTTATTTATTTATTTATTTATTTATTTATTTATTTGATAAGATTCGAGGTGGACAGTTCTTGCAGAGCGGTTCTTGGACAGAGGGAGGTCGTGTGGGAGAACGAACGGGGACTTATGCCCAGTATAATATCTGCTGATAAGGGGGAGGTCGGCTACGGACCAACTGGTCTCCGATTTACATTTCTGGATGTACATGTGATGTTCACAGAAGAGAGAGCCACCGCAGGAGAGAGCAAGGTCGGAGATTATGGCCTAAAAGGTGTGAAGCTCCTCCCTGCGCTGCGGATACACTTCACATAATGGTGTCTCTAAAGACGCTGAAGGCAAACTACAGAAACCGCATATCAGATCTTCACCAGATTTACGTCGTGGCCCTTTTAAACTGAGCGCAAAATATTTTGTAACAGAACAGTTATTTTGCCAATAAACAAAAGTATTTATTTATTTATTTGTAATTAATTAAAGGGACTGTTAGTAACTTTCAGAAATGTCTTGTTAACAGCTTCACCTGTGTCCGTTAAGTCAACTAAAGTCAGCGTCCTGTTGCTGGCGCTTGTGCTCGCTCTACATAGACATGAAGGAGCATCTCTCAACACAGTGAGGAGACACACGTCAGCTAAAAGCACAATATCACTCTATATTTCAGCTGCTTGGCAGTAATGTTAGCTGACCAGACCAAGGTCTCTCCATGAATCAATGCTGATCCTAGTGTTGGCTTTTCCCGCCTCAGCCTCCCGACCGCGGCCGGAGGGAACGGGGGAGACGATAACGTTTCTCTCTGCGGAGCCCCGTCACTTCACAAGACACGGGAAACCTCTGTTGGTCTGGAGGAGCTGCAGCAGTTATTTCTGCACAAACGTCCACTGAACATTCACTAGATATTCTCAGAGCTAAACTAACTCTTCTGCAGTGTGGAGTGAGCAGCATGCACGTGAGAGGTGGAGAGAGAGAGAAGGAGCGTGGTGTGTGAGTGAAGGCAGCAGAGGAGCAGAGGAGCAGAGGACAGCAGAGATCTTGAATCAGTTTCTGTGGTTCTTATTTGTGTTTGGCTGCTCAACATGAGTTTGTATAGATGGATCCTCTGGTGGAGCTGTCAGAGTTTAAGAGGTGAAGTCACTACGTCTTTATTGAAGTAGCAGCACGTTGTCATTAATATTAATGAGAGCTCTGTTTCACTGTTTGTATTTGACCGTTTTTAACCTGCATCCTGTTGGCTTCAGGTATTTGGAGTTTACATTTTCTAAACTTCTACGTTCTAAACCTTCTTCAGCTCTGAACACATTATTAAACATTGAATGATTTCAAGCAGGAACGTTGTCTTCTAAACTTACATCATTTATTCTTTATTCAGATTGATGAACTGCAGTTTGTCAGAGATCAGCTGTGCTTCTCTGATCTCAGCTCTGAAGTCCAACCCCTCCCATCTGAGAGAGCTGGATCTGAGCTACAACGAGCTGAAGGATTCAGGAGTGAAGCTCCTGTCTGGTTTTCTGGAGAGTACACACTTTAGACTGGAGAGTCTGGGGTCAGACACCATTTTTTACTTGTGCACTGAGATTAATATGATGTGAAAGTTGTGGTGACACTAAACTGCAGACATCAGGCTGATATTATACTGATCCACACTGAGTATCTTAATGCTAAAGTCCATTTTCTTCTTCAGTGGTTCAGTCCATTGACTGTAGCAGAGCAATGTTGAGCTACACATTTAAAACCTTCATAAATCACAACACCTGACTTCATCATGTTAAAATAAATTATATAAAAAAACATAAATATGAAGAATAAATAAATAATTTCTATTTCAGCTATCAGACAATAACAAATATATTCACTATTTGTTTTTTCTATAAATGTTATGAAGCTATATGATGCTTTTACTGACTGAAGAGTTTAAACTGAAGATGCTTTGATTTTATGACTCCACTATTCCTAAAATATATATATTGTAGATGTCTTATCTTAAATATCTTTTGTTCTCATTTCTCACCAAATCCATCCTGACATATTTAACATCTTTAGAAACTTTGAGATGTTGAGTTGAATCTTGAATCAGTTTCTGTGGTTCTTATTTGTGTTTGGCTGCTCAACATGAGTTTGTATAGATGGATCCACTGGTGGAGCTGTCAGAGTTTAAGAGGTGAAGTCACTATGTCTTTATTGAAGTAGCAGCACGTTGTCATTAATATTAATGAGAGCTCTGTTTCACTGTTTGTATTTGACAGTTTTTAACCTGCATCCTGTTGGCTTCAGGTGTTTGGAGTTTACATTTTCTAAACTTCTACGTTCTAAACCTTCTTCAGCTCTGAACACATTATTAAACGTTGAATGATTTCAAGCAGGAACGTTGTCTTCTAAACTTACATCATTTTTTCTTTATTCAGATTGAGTGACTGCAGTTTGTCAGAGATCAGCTGTGCTTCTCTGGCCTCAGCTCTGAAGTCCAACCCCTCCCATCTGAGAGAGCTGGAGCTGAGTGACAACGAGCTGAAGGATTCAGGAGTGAAGCTATTTTGTGGTTTTCTGGAGAGTCCTCACTGTAGACTGGAGACTCTGAGGTCAGTTCACTGACTCTCTGTTACTGTTAGAGATCTTATATCTTTAATTAACAATTCAACCTGATTTATGTACAAACATAACTTACATCCATAAAGTTGTTAATGTCCTTTTCTTCATATTTTCATGTTTCTTGAACTAAATTCAGTCTGCAGTCACTAAAGACTTGTGTTTCTTAAAGAAAGTGTAGAAAATGTCCACTGTTAGTTGTTAAAGTAAATGAATGTTTATCATTGTTGGTAAATGGTCACATCTGGATACAGAAGATCCTCTGAACTAACTGTTCTAAATTGATCAAGTTTACTTCATGAAGTAGAAATATTTCTCTGGTTTCTGTTTGTTTCAACGTGTTCCACAAATAATGTCTGATCATTGTTATTGATCCTTCAGCACACACACATAGATGAACACAGAGATCAGCAGCATGTTATTGATGTGTATTGACATGAACAGCTGTATGAATGTTGTGGTGACATCTGGATGATGTCTGTAGAAGGCTGACATTATGATGATCCACAATAACACAATGACAAAGTCACTCTACTCATTTTAGGGAAAGGATCATTGATTAGGACATAGTGATGTTGAGCTACACATTTAAAACCTGAACACATCTGATTGGATTATAAAGTGATTTTACCTTCATCATTTATTCTTTATTCAGATTGTGGCGCTGCAGTTTGTCAGAGATCAGCTGTGCTTCTCTGGCCTCAGCTCTGAAGTCCAACCCCTCCCATCTGAGAAAGCTGGATCTGAGCTACAACAAGCTGAAGGGTTCAGATGTGAAGCAGCTGTCTGATCTGGTGAAGAGTCCACACTCTAGACTGGAGACTCTGGAGTAAGTAGAGGGTCGGAGTCGGTCCATGCTGGTTTCAGCAGTATTGTTGTGATGTGTTTCCTCCGTTAAGCTGTGAGAGGAGAGCGGTGACACACAGAGAGAGAGAGAACAGTCAGCCAATCAGATCAGCCAGAAGCTTGTTGTGATCATGTGTTAGAGTTGATGTGAAGAAGATGTTGTTGTTGTGTTCATGTCTCCAGGAAATAAAGCTGGATTACAGCTGACAGCATCACAACATGTATAGAGACAGTGGTCCTCATCCATCAAACTGTCGTACCATCAAATCTGATCAGAAAGTCTTTGTTCTCTCATTGATCAGTTCATCTCTGTCACAGCTCTGAGATCAGTCTGACTGAAGCCTCAGATCACTGGCTCTTATTTCATAGAACTGTGGTTACATTTAGTAACCATGATGTGCTTAAAGGAGGGTAACGGGATGAGGGGGTGGAGGTTTAGTGTCTTCATTAACTCCTTCCAGTCACTAGGAGCAGCACACTGGAATGAGTGAGGACCAGAGGAGGTGCAGACTTTAGGAACGACCACACTGATGAATTAGCTAGAAGATAAATTGCGGTTCCTGTTGGAGATATTGAGTAGTGAGCGGAGATATGGAGGTTGGTTCTGCTAATGATAGTTTATAAATGAACTGTGTGCTGCATCAGTGACTGACAGCTGATGAAGGGAGTCTCTGCAAACACTGATTCATCACTTCTGTTCTCTTCTTCTCTCATCAGATGGAGGTGATCTCTGTCAGAGTGAGTGATCAGAAAAGTGGATGTGTTGAGAGGATCAGCCGTGTCCTGATGATCCACAGAGGTTCACCACCTGGACCTGCATCTGATTCTGTCTTTTTTATTCATTCATATATTCTGAACCCAAAGTGCCTCTGCAGAATAGTTCAGTTCATGACAACATAACTGTAGATGAACACATTTAAATAGATCTTTCTGTTTTGCTTTGTGTCGCAGGAGGGCCGGGCTTTGATGCCCATTTTCGTAGCGGCCAAACGGCGGTACTACAACTTCCGTGTCTGTCTCGTGATGCCATCGGGCCCTAAAAGACTTTTCCCGATGGATGAGGAAGATCACCGGATGATCCAGGTTCTTCATCACTCGGCACTCGAGCCATTTTGTCTTCACGCTCCACTGAGACACTCTCAGAGGAATGAACGGGAGCCTCCGACGCTGGATCCACTTCTCTTTATACATCCATGATTAAAACCAATACCAGCCATTTCTCATATTATAGAAGATAAATATTTGCTTGTAACAAACAGAAAGAATGAGATAAACTCTGAATTCAGTCGAGGCTTCACTTCAGTTTCTCAACTGACTACAAACAGATTCGTCTGGATTTAGGTGTAAAGTCAGCAGCTTCATATTTTATATAATGTTTGATGTAAAATAAACAAACAGAACTGATTAACATGCGTACTCTAGATTTTATATTCACTAATCATGTACGTACAGGAGGATTCCAGTTTCATGTGTGACTCTGCCAGTTTTCACGTTACATGACTGAACACAGACACATAAAGTCGCCCGTGGAGCTTCTTCCCTCAGAAATCCGTGTTGAAGCGGTCGTTCTCACCACCGTTCATGTTCTGTTGTTCCTGCTGGAGCTGCTTTCTGCCAGCAGATGTCACCGTTCCCTCTGTTTTAGCACAAAGGAGGTTTATCAGAATGGATGCAGTGAACACTGAACTGATTCTTTCTGAAGTATGACCTGATTAGAGTTTGGAGGTCAAAGGTCAAAGGTCACTGTGTCCTCACAAAACACGTTTTTGGCCATGACTCAAGAATTCATCTGCTAATTATGACACTTTCACACAGATGTTAATTATGATAAAATGATGAAGTGATGACATTTTGGGCAGACGTGGATGTTAACTGTAACTTGACTGGTTGGGGGGGAGGCAGACAACCGTGAGGCGGGAATTCTAGTTTCTTTCTTTTTGAAGACAAAAACAAGTTTATTTATTCCATCAATGTTTAAGTATTGTGAGTTAACTCATTTTAAAATAAGTTATCTAACTTTGTGATATTAACAAAGAAACGTAGCTAATGTTAGTGTTAACGGACACTTTCACTTTTTAAAACTTCAACATGTTTCTGTGGTTTTCTGTCCACATTTTAAGATGAACTAATATCTGTTACTGCTCTGGACAGTGAACTCATCATCGTAGTAAAGATGAGACTGCAGCTATTCTGTCATATTAGTATTCAACAGAACCTCTTTAACATCTCACACAGTAAATGAAAGTTGACAGTGTTCCTCAGCAGGGAGAGAAAACTGCATGTCCACATGTTCTAATAAGTGCAGGAGTATATTCTAGTAGACGTTACAGTCCCAGTAGCTCCAGTTTGTGTCTCTCATGTCTGACCTTTAAACTCCAGTCACAGAGCTAAGCAGACTATTCTCTGATAAAGTCCTTCATCAGCAACACTTAGAGCTGTTTTAAAGACTCCACAAAGACTCTTCTGAACATCTGCTGCTAAATAAAAACACATTTTAATCACTTTACCAAGTTGTGATTGTATTTCTAAATCCAGCACGTCCTTGCTCTTTTTTTGTAAAACACAGCGAAACGTTCACACCTTTAGTATGATATCAGAAGAAACATCAAGATAAAGAAATGTAACTCATATGATAATATAATACATTTTAAAATTGTGCTTCACATTGTACTAACTGAGCAATAAGATGTGTCATCTCTGGCTAACATCTGTGTTGGATTATGAAAAAGATGAATTTTATTTGTATAAATCTGAGAGAGAAAACAAAACAGAAAAAATACTTCAGTTTTAAACTAAATAGATTTATGAACATGATGTAAAGATGAAGCTGAGATCTCTCCATTCCTACGCCACCATGTTCTTGTTTGGTTGCTTCGGCTGTGTTACTAGATCAGGTTTTACACCCTTCATTCACCACACAACCACTCATCCATCTGCTGACACACTGATCACACTGATTCATTCATTCATGCATTGATTGGTTATTGTATGTTTCATAATAAACTTGTACACCTCTCTTGTCATTTCTCATGAGCCGGGTCATGTGACAGCTTTCAGTCACCTAGAAAAGATGGAATTCAATCTGAGAAAACTTGTTATGAACTTATTTCATTTTTAGCTTGTTACTTTAGTTCAGTTGACTTTCTTGTCAACTAAACTAAAAGAAGTTGTACATTTAATTTCATTTTTGCATTTCGTTTCATTTTTGCAAAGACCGTGAGTCGAAGCCTCGCTGAAGAGAACGGAGCTGCGTTTTCTTTTATGTGTTTCAGTGCTAGCATGTTGAACCAGATCGGCATGATGTGTTATTATATCACACTTAGAGAAACATCAAACTGCCTTTGAATCGTCGCCCACTTGAGAACGAATCCAAACTTTAACTCCACTCTATCTCTATCTCTATCTATCTAATCTGATTTGAGATCTGCAAAAACTTGCACATACTCTCACGGGACTCGCTGTCCGACGGCTTATCGGCCCAATTCCAATCCGGGGCTGCGGTCGAACAGTCTTCTTCTCTCAGGAAGGATCCTGACGGAGTGAAATGACCCGGAAGTACCTCAGTAGCAGCCGTGATGAGAGCTGTTAGAATCCTCTAAATGCTGAGGAAAGGAGCTTCAATGCTACCTTTATTATCTCCTTTAGCAGAGGATACACTGGAGCGTCCTTTACCAAAGGAAAGAAGCTTCAATGCTTCCTTTATTATCTCCTTTAGCAGAGGACACACTGGAGCATCCTTTACCAAAGGAAACAAGAGAATGCCGCCCCACAATTCCTTGCGGCCGCAACTTTTAATCTTATCATGCAGGCCTAATTCAGAGGATGGATGGCTTTCCTATCTAGATTGACAATAAGGACTTGACTTAACTTAAACTCAGTGACCAATATTATAATTAAACAAGAAATGTATATTCTCAACATCAGTCAGAATATTAATTATTAATGCCACTATCACTTGGAAACAGCTAAAATGATCCTCTCTGGGGTACTGTGACACTTATACGTTATCTTTACAGAGATACATAACCAAACATTGTAATAAAATAAACTGTGCATATACATTACAATTTTCTTCCTCCTCTTTGTTTTTTGTTTTTTTCAGTAGCTTAACACTCCTTAACATTGTAACAAAACAAACAGCCGATATCACATTTTAAACATTACTCCTTTCTCAGAGGCCTTGCCAGAGTCCAGAAACCCTGCTGTCCTCACTGAGTAAAGTCTCTCAGGTAGTGAGGTCTGGTAACCTGACGACCTGACCTGGTAGTGACCGGGTGTTGGTGTCCCGCCTAACCCCGCTCTAACACTTCCGCTTGTGGTGTGTGTACCACAGTCCCGGTTTGTGTCGGTGTGGAGGTTGTATCATGGTTGCGTCTGAGGTGCCGACGATTTCTTCTCAGAACACCACCTGACTCCAGTTTCACCTCATAAGATCTAAGGCTTACAGGTTTCATCACCTTCTCCAGACCTTATGTGGCTCGAAAGGCTGAACTCTCACATTGTCCCCTTCTTTCAGAGAGCCCATGTCTTTTGCAGTGCGGTTGTAATATTTTTCTTGCCGCTGTCTATTGTGTATCAGTCCATGTGCGTTGTCTGTTATCTCTGGCTCCAACAGAGTGTCCCTGGTAGGGAGCAGAGTCCTTGTCCTCCTGTTCAGAAGTCTCTGTGCCGGGCTTGTGTTGAGACATTGGCTCGGTGTGTTGCGATGGTCCAGTATAGCCAAGTATGGATCTTGTCCCGCAGCCTTAGCTTTCAGCATGAGACGCTTGGCTGTTTTCACTGCCGACTCAGCTTTCCCATCGCTCTGAGCATATCCAGGCGAGGATGTCCTGTGTTCAAATTCACACATCTGGCTGAATCGCTGAAACTCCTGAGATGCGTATTGAGGGCCATTATCTGAGATAACAACATCCGGTATCCCATGTCGTGCAAAATGGGCCTTCAGCTTCCTGATTACTGTACTACTCTTTGTGTCTGGTAGATAATCTATCTCCCAAAAGTTGGAATAGTAATCTACTGTTATCAAGTAGGGGCTGCACGGTGGTGCAGTGGTTAGCACTGGCGCCTCACAGCTAGAGGGTTGCAGGTTCAAATCTGGCTTGGGGCCCTTCTGTGTGGAGTTTGCATGTTCTCCCCGTGTTAGCGTGGGTTTTCTCCGGGTACTCCGGTTTCCTCCCACAGTCCAAAGACATGCAGGTTAGGTTAATTGCTGACTCTAAATTGCCCGTAGGTGTGAATGTGAGTGTTGGATGGTTGTCTGTCTCTATGTGTCAGCCCTGTGATGGACTGGTGACCTGTCCAGGGTGTACCCCGCCTTCGCCCAATGTCGGCTGGGATCGGCTCCAGCCCCCCCCGCGACCCCTAACGGGATAAGCGGTTGCAGATGGATGGATAGATGGATGGATGTTATCAAGTAGTCCTTGTTATTAAAGAAAAACAAATCGGTACCCACCTTGGCCCAGGGTCTGTATGCCATGTCATGAGGGTGTAACTTCTCTCTTTGTTGCTTTGGGTCTACTGACCTGCATATGTCGCACTTGGAGATGAAAGTCTTTATGTTCTCATTCATTCCTTGCCAATATACACATTCCCTTGCTCTCCTGAGACATCCTTCAACTCCCAGATGAGAAGAGTGGACACGATGAGTGATGTCATCTCTGAGTGCATCCGGTTTCACTGCTCTCTCACCTCTGAACACTACGCCATCCTGGAAACTCAGTTCATCCTGGAATGAGTGGTAGTGCTGGATGTCTGCTGGAATGTCTTTTTGTTCTGTGGCCACCCTGTCAGAATCCACTTTGTCACCATCTGTAACTCTGTGTCCTCTTTTGCAGCAGATCGGATGGAGCTCAGTCTCTCAGCAGAGATAGGCAGGTAGTTAACCATGTTCACAGTCTCTAACTCTGTCTCAGTGTCTCCCTCAGGACTCTCTGGTAAGTATGCCCTACTCAGTGTGTCTGCTAGCAACATCTCTCGGCCTGGCACATAGACCACGTTGATATCGTACTTTTGCAGCCTGAGTATCATCCTCTGCAGTCGCTTTGGTGCACTAAGAAGAGGTTTCCTGTGAATATTCTCCAGCGGCTTATGGTCACTCTGTACCGTCACCTGTCTACTATAGGTATACTGATGAAACTTTTCCATCCCGAATACTATCGCCAAACATTCTTCCTCTATTTGGGCATAGCCCCTCTCTGTGGGTGTAAGTGCCCTACGACCAAATGCTATTGGCTTACCCCCTTGTGTCAGGGCGGCTCCCAGTCCTGTTTCCGACGCATCACACTGTAGCGTCAACTCCTCTTCCTGGTTGTAGTATTTCAGGACAGATGTATTGTCTATTTTGTCTTGTTTCTCTCATGTGTTTTACCACAAACCTTACAGCAGATTTCATTGTCTTTGCTTTTCTCTCCTGCGTATTTCAGTGCATGAACTTCCTCCACTGTCAGTCCTTGCAGTGTTTTGCTGTTCTCCCTTGACAGATCGGCAGCTCTGCATATTTTCAGGCACTTGTCCGGTGTCAGATTCTCCTCTCTGAGTAATCTCTCCCTCATTGCAGAGCTACTTGTTCCACACAAAATTCGATCTCTTATCAGTGTCTTTAATGTCTCCAAAGTTACAACTACTGGCCAACACTCTCAAATCCGTGACATATTTGTCGATGTTTTCTGCTAATCCTTGGTTCCGCACGAAGAATCTGAATCTCTCAACAGTCTCGTTAACTTTTGGATTACAGTGTTCATCAAATAGCGCCATCATTGAACTCACTGTTCTCCTCGCCGACTTGTTATCGCTCGTCAGCGTGTCCAGGAGCTCTCTTCCACTCTCTCCGATGAGGCAATAAAACAGCTTGACGTTTGTACTTTCCTCAGCATCGGGCATGGTAAGGTCCGTGTACAGTGAAAACTCCTCCTTCCAACTCTTCCATATCTTTGCAAGGTTGTTGGAGTCCAAAATCAGTATTGATGGAGGTTTCAGTCTTTCCATCCCGACGTCAGCTATTTTTCTCCGCTCACCGTTGCCGTGTTCGGTTAGCCAGTCGACTCTTCTAAGCCAATCCGCTAGCCAGCAGTACTAAACTTTAGCACCGCTGCCACCATGTTTCAATCTGTCCCGTTCTTCAGTAACCATACAGACTGGACGGTTAAAGCATTACAGCTGCTTACTTGTGTCTTTATTCAGTACGACAGTCCACATGTTACTTCAGCTCTAGCTAGCGTTACTTTGTCTGTGTCACACTCTAACACAGGGGTGTCCAAACTACGGCCCGCGGGCCAACTGCGGCCCGTGGTCCATTTTTAACTGGCCCGCAGCAAATTCTAAAAATATAATGGAATGTGGCCCACGCAGGAAACTTGCACTTGAGTGTATTGTAGTTCTTAGTTGTACCACTAGATGGAGCTACTGCCTCCAACAAGGCAGATTCTCTGCAAAACACAATTAATCAAAGAAAAGGTTTGCCACGGATGACCAAAAATGGCAGAACCAAAGAAACGCCAGATAGCTAGTGAGTGCAGAACATTTCAGACACGGTGGGAAAATGCATATTTGTTCATAGAAGTCAAGGGGAAGTGTGTCTGTTTGATTTGCAATGACACTGTTGCAGTGATGAAAGAGTATAATGTATGCAGACACTATGAAACCAAACATCAGACCTGCACGTCCTACACTGGTGCTGAGCGAGAAGAGAAAGTTTCAGTATTTTTTCTGCGCTAACAGAACACAAGAAAAGCTACAATAGCCAGCTACGAAGTAGCTCAACTCATAGCGCGACACGGGAAACCTTTCTCAGATGGGGACTTCATAAAACAGTGCCTCACTAAAGTCGCAGGAATAATGTGCCCAGAAAAGAATCATGAATTCAACAACGTGAGCGCGTCCAGAAACACAGTTGTGCGGCGAATCGAAGACCTGTCAGCTAACTTAAAGCATCAAGTGTCACATAAAGCTTGTGCTTTTCATTTTTACTCGATTGCATGTGATGAGAGCACAGATGCCACAGACACCGCACAGCTGTTCATGTTTTTGCGGGGAGATGACGATAACTTTTCCATTACGGAGGAGCTGCTTGATCTCAAGGGTCTCAAAGGCACAACAACGGGTAAGGACATGTTTGAAGCTGTGTCAGATGCAATTGAGAAGATGGGACTTAATGGGACAAGCTGTGTGGAGTTACAACCGATGGGGCTCCAGCTATGACGGAAGAGCGCAAAGGAATGGCCTCTATGGTTTGTGCCGAGGTGCGAGAGAGTGGAGGTGAGGCTGTTAAAATGCACTGTACCATCCACCAAGAAGCCCTCTGTGCCAAGACAGTCCAGCTTGGCGATGTGATGAACACAGTTGTGAAAACTGTCAACATAATTCGAGCACGAGGGCTCCACCACAGAGAATATCAAGCTTTCCTATCTGATGTTGATGCTGAATACGGGGACCTACTCTATCATTCTGAAGTGCGCTGGCTCAGTCGCTGCTCCGTGCTGCAGCAGTTTTATTCCCTGAGATCAGAAATTGACCAGTTTTTGAAAGAGAAGGACCGACCTCTTCATGAACTGAGTGACCCTCTATGGCTGGCAGACCTGGCATTTCTAGTTGATCTTACTGGTCATCTCAACACACTGAACAAGAGCCTGCAAGGCCAAGACCAGCTCGTGCCACAACTTTACACACACATAAAAGCATTCTGTGTGAAGCTTCGTCTCTTTGAGACACAACTACGTAACTTCAATGTTGCCCACTTCCCCATGCTCTCCGAAATCAAAGCTGCTTTTCCAGAGGTCAACCTTTCTGCTAAAAAGGGGAAATATGTGTCTGTCATCACATCTCTCGTGACAGAATTCAGTCAGCGCTTCCAAGACTTTTCTGCCATCGAGAAAGAAATCAAGCTGTTCTCCACTCCCTTCCTGATGGATGCAGAAGAAGTGGAAGAGAGTCTGCAATTAGAACTTATCCAAATGCAATGTGATGATTCTCTGAAGAATCAGCATCAGCTTCTCTCCCTACCTGACTTCTACCGGAGCTTAGAAGAAGTTTCCTCTGATGCGACGCCATGCAAAACGAATAATGAGTCTGTTTGGCTCAACATACATATGTGAGCAAACATTTTCTCTGTTAACTCTGAACAAAAGCAGACTGAGAACCAAAATGACCGACAGCCATCTCTGTGATGTCCTCAACCACGAAACTAACTCCCGACCTGCCAGCCATCCTTCAGTCCAAAGCGCAGCATCACTGCTCCCACTAAGTGCAGCGCTGTTCCCATTATAGGTGAGTTTAAATATATTACACAGTATTCATGTGTTCACAAGCCCAGTTACTTAATAAATTCAGTCAATTAAAGTTGATAACATTTTATCACAAACGTTAGTTGATTTGTTAACAACCCCAATAACTTATTATTAATATACCCATCCCCTTGTCCCCTTATTGTCCCCCTGTATACAGGGCTGTGAAGGGGATCACCATCCTGACTAAGAAGCTGTCTCAGGCTGCTGTTAGGAGAATGAGCTGCCAACCCTTTTTGTAACAAAATAAATGAAAATACATGAATGGAAAGTTGTAGGATGTTTTTTTTCTTTAAGCATATTCAAATATCAAGCATAATTGACCTCATTTGATTAATTGTGTTAACTTTAAAACACTAGAGGTGAGGCGATGTACCTCACCTCTAGTGAGTGGCACTCAGTGAAGAAAGTTTGGACATCCGTGCTCTAACAGTTCCCCGGAACAACAACTAGGAACCAACAATCCTATTGTTACCCTGTTGACCTGCTATCTCCCCCTAAAGACCCCCTGGACCCCCTAAAGAAGACTAAAACAGGTCTACTGTGGGTCTCAGAGGGTTAATTCAGCCTGTTCAAGCCAAGAGAGATTCTTATGAACACATCATGTTAAATGGCTGTGATCACACACAGTCACAGATGAACTCAGCTGATTCCTGTAAATGAAGAGAGGAGGAGCCACACTGATCCAGGTGATCCAGGTACATGAGAACGGGGAGGGAACCTGAAACTATTCACTTCAGTTCAGTTCCAGACTCCATTTAGACTCAACAGAGCAGAAGGAGGAAGACTGAAGACTGAAGCAGGGTGAGTGTTAATCCAACATTTGATTAGTTTACTGTCATAGTGTCTGAGTCAGTTTCCTCCCTGTGGACTGTAGAGGAGAGAAATGTTAGAATGAACTCAACAGTTTGATTCATCTGTGAACACAAAGTCATGACTGGCTGAATAATCCTCATTAAAGCTGCTGTAAGCCAAGAAAACAAGCAGAGAGGTAAAGAGAAGTGACCAGGTGGAGCGCTGGCTGCTTTATTATACTGTATACTGTGTGTGTGTGTGTGTGTGTGTGTGTGTGTGTGTGTGTGTGTGTGTGTGTGTGTGTGTGTGTGTGTGTGTGTGCGTGTGTGATAGAGAGAGAGGGTGTGTGTTACTTCTTGTTCTCTCAGTCTCGTCTGTGACTCTTGAACAAACTTGTTTGTCTTGATTCTTGTGTTCTGAGCTCACAGTCAGTGTCCTGTTTAACCTCTCAGGCTGACTTCAGATCAGAAGATGATTGACTGTGAGGAGGAAGAGGAGGACGGAGCAGAGTCTCTAGTCTCTGGTCGTCTGTCTATGAAGAGTGACCGGTCCTTAGATCGTCCTCCAGGCTTCAGTAATGAACCCAGACCCTCAGAGTCAAAGTAAGAGAGCTGCTACTAACTCATTTATAGGACTCATTTTTAGTTTCCTCTGACAATACCATGTTTTCTGTTGATTTTGTTTTTGTATATTCAAATTTCTGCACAAATGTATTTGCAGACTAAAATTTAACAGACTGTATGAAATAAGCTCTTCCTCTTAGTGTCTGTGACAGCTGTCAGTCAGCTAGAGAAGATGGAATCTAATCTAAGAAAACGGCTACAAACCTTTAAAGCTCGTTATCGTTGACAGTAAGGATGTTAACAATTAACCGTTTAACCGTTAACCGACATTAAGCGCTTTAACCGATTAACGATATCGGTTAAAAGAAATATTAAATAATTAATTAAAAACCTGAGCAGCTCGTCTCTTTCAGGAGAAAAGCTGGTCCACCTTAACAGTCCACCTTAAGAGGCAGAGTCGGAGTTGCAGGATACAAGAAGTCGGCTCCGGTCTCTCCAGCTGCTTGAGCGGAGGAGTTGTAGTTTCATAGCATTTATTCACCGACAAATAAACTGTCCACACACTGCTACACCTATTAAGGGTAGCTGTGGTTCAGAGGGTAGAGCAGGTCGTCCACCAATCGGAAGGTCGGTGGTTCGATCCCCGGCTGCTCCGGATCACATGTTGATTTAACGGCGCAGCAAGACACCTGAACCCGAATGAATGAGTATTTAGATTAGATCCTGATGGGCAAAGTTGGCACCTAAGTAGCCTCTGATATGAATGGGTGAATACTGACATGAAGTGTAGAGTACTTTGAGGGGTCGGAAGACGAGAAAAGAGGTTAATATAAATCAAATCCATTTACCTACGTTCACAGCTAGAACGCCACCAACTACCTCACACTAACCGCCAACACACACACGGACACTCGTTAAAGTTACGCCGCGCTGACAGACTGTGTGTGGCGGCGGCGAGCACGAAGCCTCTGGCAATGCTAGAGCTGCTAATGTAGCACAAACACACACACTGTCTGTTGGACACTCACAAAAATAACGCCGGGCAGACAACCTGCTAAACTAAACTAAATGTGCGGTGGAGACTTTTACTGGGAAAGTGTTTGCATGTCCGCGACACTACACGCAGCGTCGTAGCTGCTAAGTTAACGCTCCCGGACGGTGAACTGGAGACAGTGAACGCAGCACCGTAGCTGCTAAGTTAATGCTCTGGGAAGGTGAACTGGAGACAGTGAACGCAGCATCGTAGCTGCTATGTTAACGCTCTGGGAAGGTGAACTGGAGACAGTGAACGCAGCATCGCAGCTGCTAAGTTAACGGTCCCGGACAGTGAACTGGAGACAGTGAACGCAGCACCGTAGCTGCTAAGTTAACGCTCCCGGAGGGTGAACTGGAGACAGTGAACGCAGCACCGTAGCTGCTATGTTAACGCTCTGGGAAGGTGAACTGGAGACAGTGAACGCAGCACCGTAGCTGCTATGTTAACGCTCCCGGAGGGTGAACTGGAGACAGTGAACGCAGCACCGTAGCTGCTAAGTTAACGCTCCCGGACGGTGAACTGGAGACAGTGAACGCAGCGCCGTAGCTGCTAAGTTAACGCTCCCGGACGGTGAACTGGAGACAGTGAACGCAGCGCCGTAGCTGCTAAGTTAACGCTCCCGGACGGTGAACTGGAGACAGTGAACGCAGCGTCGTAGCTGCTATGTTAACGCTCTGGGAAGGTGAACTGGAGACAGTGAACGCAGCATCGTAGCTGCTAAGTTAACACTCCCGGACGGTGAACTGGAGACAGTGAACGCAGCATCGCAGCTGCTAAGTTAGCGGTCCCGGACGGTGAACTGGAGACAGTGAACGCAGCACCGCAGCTGCTATGTTAACGCTCCCGGACAGTGAAGTGGAGACAGTGAACGCAGCACCGCAGCTGCTAAGTTAACGCTCCCGGAGGGTGAACTGGAGACAGTGAACGCAGCACCGTAGCTGCTAAGTTAACGCTCCCGGACGGTGAACGGGAGACAGTGAACGCAGCACCGTAGCTGCTAAGTTAACGCTCCCAGACGGTGAACTGGAGACAGTGAACGCAGCACCGTAGCTGCTATATTAACGCTCCCGGAGGGTGAACTGGAGACAGTGAACGCAGCATCGTAGCTGCTATGTTAACGCAGCATCGTAGCTACTAAGTTAACGCTCCCGGAGGGTGAACTGGAGACAGTGAACGCAGCATCGTAGCTGCTATGTTAACGCTCCCGGACGGTGAACTGGAGACAGTGAACGCAGCACCGTAGCTGCTACGTTAACGCTCCCGGAGGGTGAACTGGAGACAGTGAACGCAGCACCGTAGCTGCTAAGTTAACGCTCCCGGAGGGTGAAATGGAGACAGTGAACGCAGCACCGTAGCTGCTAAGTTAACGCTCCCGGAGGGTGAAATGGAGACAGTGAACGCAGCACCGTAGCTGCTAAGTTAACGCTCCCGGACGGTGAACTGGAGACAGTGAACGCAGCACCGCAGCTGCTAAGTTAACGCTCCCGGACGGTGAACTGGAGACAGTGAACGCAGCACCGCAGCTGCTAAGTTAACGCTCCCGGACGGTGAACTGGAGACAGTGAACGCAGCACCGTAGCTGCTAAGTTAACGCTCCCGGAGGGTGAAATGGAGACAGTGAACGCATCACCGTAGCTGCTAAGTTAACGCTCCCGGACGGTGAACTGGAGACAGTGAACGCAGCACCGTAGCTGCTATGTTAACACTCTGGGAAGGTGAACTGGAGACAGTGAACGCAGCATCGTAGCTGCTAAGTTAACGGTCCCAGACGGTGAACTGGAGACAGTGAACGCAGCATCGCAGCTGCTAAGTTAGCGGTCCCGGACGGTGAACTGGAGACAGTGAACGCAGCACCACAGCTGCTATGTTAACGCTCCCGGACGGTGAACTGGAGACAGTGAACGCAGCACCGTAGCTGCTAAGTTAACGCTCCCCGGCAGTGAACTGGAGACTCAGTTGTCTGTTGTGCTCCTGCAGCTGGTGCGAGGCACAAATCTTGTCGGTTAACAGTTAATAATTGGTTAACGGTTGATAATCGGTTAACAAGGGTCGGTTATCGGTTAAGAAACATTTTCAAAATGAGCATCCCTAATTGACAGCAGCAGTAGTTTGTGTGTTTAGAGCGACCTTAATTACCTAAAAAGGGGAATTCATCAAGGATTCATGTGATGTGAATAAAATCATGTTGGTGTTTGCAGAGTTCAGTCCAGACGGAGAGCAGAGTCTCCAGTACCCAGCTGTCTGTCTGTGAAGAGTGACCGGTCCATGGGGGAACCTCTGGTCTTCAGTAATGAACCTGGACCCTCAGAGTCAAAGTAAGAGACTGTTTCTACTGTAAGCTGACCTGATGGATGATGATGATGATGATGATGCATTGAGGATGAAGACTAAATGTTCTGCTAAAAGATTTATATTCCTCAACATGCAGCTTCATGTTGTACTAACTGAGCAAGAAGAAGTGTTATTTCTGGCCACCATCTGTGTCTGGATTATGAAAAAGAGTTGCAACTCAGGAAAAAGGCTTAAATTATTTTTTATTGTGCAACAGACAATAGTTTTGTCTGAAGCCTGAGGCAGGGTGAGTGTTGATCCAACATTATATTACTTTACTGCCAAAGTGTCTGAGTCCGTTTCCTCCCTGTGGACTGTAGAGGAGAGACATGCGTCGCTGCCACCTTGTGGTTTCCCGGCGTGCCCTCACAATAAGCCCGTCCATGAGCAAGTTGCAGGTTTTTTTCCTCCCATCATGTTATATAGCCTCCAGAATAATATCAATGATTTAAAAGAGGCCAAAGAGAGCTGATTATGTCCTTTACTGATTCACAGTCACTTTGGGTAGTTAGTTTGAGTTAGTTAGGTTTGAACTGAGGTTAGAAGTGGTCTAAATGTTGAGGTAGACCAGCAGTCTGAGACACACAGCATGTAACTCTGGTGTTCCTTGTTAGAATAGATTAATATCAATGTTTTAAAAATGTCCGTTGTTCCTCTTTAATGAACAAACTTCAGCCAGATCACTAAATGTTCAATAAGACAGTCAGACAGGAAAAGCAGCTAATTCTAGTTTATTAAAGCAGGAGAGTTCAAATAAAGGAACATCTTCATCACAGACTGAATGCTGAATTCACTACCAACACTTTAACTCTTCTCTGGGACCATCTGAGCTTCAGTGTCGGACAAGTCTGGATATTCTTCACCAACAATCAACACATGATTTTAGTAATAAAGTAATGTCTCCACAGAGAGAAGAAGAGGAGTCATGCTTCTGTGGAGGAGCCGATGTCCAGATCCAGAACAAGACCTGGACCTCAGACAGCCAGTCAGACCAGAACAAGACCTGGACCTCAGACAGCCAGTCAGACCAGCACTGTCCAAAGTAAGACTGTAGATGTGTCTGCTGATGTCTTCATGTCTGGAAACTGGTTGTTTTAATATACTGACTATTGTTGTGACAACTGTTTCAGAGCTTCTCCATCACTCATATCTGCTCTGCATCACTTGTACTTTGTTCTCCTTTGAGAGAAAATCTGAACCCAGAAGGAATAGTTTTATATTTGTATGTTTTGTTTTTATGATAAAACTCTGTCTTTGCATCAACCAATCAGAATGATGTTTGTTCTCCATCTGCATAGATGGAGAACTATTAATCTCTGTAAAGCAACAACATCACTGTTCTATCCCAGACAGACAGACACACTGATGAAAGGGGAGTTATCTTCTTGTCATTGTCATATATCAATACATGCTCATGGAGGATCTCTTGTTGGGTCTCTAAATTATAGATTATGGTCTGAACCTGCTCTATATGAAAAGCATCTTGTTGTGTGGAGGGTTTTCTAGGATGACCCAGACGCAGAGTGACAGGCAGGAACAGGAGATATCTTAACAAAAGGCGAGCTTTAATGAAGCTGACAAATCCAGAAAACACCAAAAACGAGGGGAACAAAGTACAAAGAAAACATACAAAAACCAAACAGAGAAACAAAACAAAACTACTAACCAGAACATGGGCAGGAGGAACACTAAGAACACTGGAGACACTAGAAAACACGGAGGACAAGGGACTCAGAAGACAAGCAGACAAGACGAACCGACAAGGACAGAGGGGAAACACACAGACTTAAATACTAGACCAAACTAAACACAGGTGAAACAAATCAGGGAACACAGGTGAAACAAATCAGGGCGGGGCAGACAATCAACGGAGGGAAGTAAAACTAGACAAGACACAGGAGGAGAGGATCACCAAAATAAAACAGGAAACACTGAAATAATAAACCAAACATCAAATCCAAAATCACCAAAACAAACAACAAGGGGCTGGCACAGCCAGAACACCACACATCTTAAGATAACTTCTGTTATGATTTGACGCTATATAAACATAAATTGAACTGAACTGAACTGAACAGGAGCCACAGACTTTGAACAACATTATCTTTCCTGCTACAGTCTCCTTCTCTGACTTACAAACACACGTCTGGTCCTGCAGAGCGACACGTTGAAACACTATTACAAATAAATATAGAAATCACGTTGATGTTAGTTTAGACTTCAAGAAGGGAAGATGACTTTATAACCTTTACTTCTTTATGTTCTTATATTGATTATTTTCATATTGGCATTGGAAATAATAAGTTTCTGTGTTTTGTTTTGAACTTTGTTTCTCTCTTTCAGCAGATAGAGGTCTGCAGGAGGTTGTAGATGAACATAAGATCAGTCTGAATAGAGGTCTGCAGGAGGTTGTAGATGAACATAAGATCAGTCTGAGGAAGAGATGTGAACGTGTGACTGAAGGAAGTGAAGGAAGTGATGAAACAGGAAGTGGAACCCTCCTCAACAGGATCTACACTGAGCTCTACATCACAGAGGGACAGAGTGAAGGGGTTAATACCCAACATGAGGTGAGGCAGCTTGAGACAGCTTCCAAGAAGAAGACCCTCCATGACGCTCCAATCAAGTGCCAGGACATCTTTAAAGCCTTACCTGACCAACAGGGACACATCAGAGTCGTTCTGACGAACGGCGTCGCTGGCGTTGGAAAAACCTTCTCAGTGCAGAAGTTCACTCTGGACTGGGCAGAGGGCTTGGAAAACCAAGATGTCAGTCTGGTGGTTCTGCTTTCGTTCAGGGAGCTGAACTTGATCAGAGATGAGCAGTACAGTCTTCTCATGCTGCTCCATGATTTCCATCCAACATTACAGAAGGTCACAGCAGAGAAGCTCGCTGACTGTAAAGTTCTGTTCATCTTTGACGGCCTGGATGAAAGCAGACTTTCACTGGACTTCAAGAACAACGAGGTTTTGTCTGATGTCACCCAGAAGTCATCAGTCAACGTGCTGTTGACCAACCTCATCCAGGGGAATCTGCTTCCCTCAGCTCTCGTCTGGATAACTTCCCGACCTGCAGCGGCCAATCAGATCCCTCCTGCATGTGTTGACAGGGTAACAGAAGTACGAGGCTTCACTGACGCCCAGAAGGAGGAGTACTTCAGGAGGAGAGTCAGTGATGAAGAGCTGTCCAGCAGAATCATCTCACACATCAAGACATCCAAGAGCCTCCACATCATGTGTCTAATCCCAGTCTTCTGCTGGATCGCTGCTACAGTTCTGGACCACATGTTGACTACAGACCAGAGAGGAGAGCTGCCCAAGACCCTGACTGACATGTACTCACACTTCCTGTTGGTTCAGACAAAGAGGAAGAAGCAGAAGTACGGTGAGGGACATGAGACGAGTCCACAGGAGCTGACGGAGGCTGACAGGAAAGTTCTTCTGAAGCTGGGGAGGCTGGCGTTTGAACATCTGGAGAAAGGAAACATCATGTTCTACCAAGAAGACCTGGAGCGGTGTGGTCTGGATGTCACAGAGGCCTCGATGTACTCAGGAGTTTGTACAGAGATCTTCAAAAGAGAGAGTGTGATCTTCCAGAAAACCGTCTACTGCTTTGTTCACCTGAGCGTTCAGGAGTTTCTGGCTGCAGTCTACATGTTCCACTGTTACACAGACCGCAACACAGAGGTACTGAAGGACTTCCTGGGAGAAGACTTTAAACACAGAGAGTCAAACCCAAAGTCTCTTCTCAAGAACATCTCTAAGTATTTTGGAGGCAATGCTAGTCATGGCCCAACCCTGGATGTCTTCCTGAAGAGAGCCATGAAGAAATCCCTTGAAAGTAGAAATGGCCACCTGGACCTGTTTGTTCGCTTCCTTCATGGCCTCTCTCTGGAGTCCAACCAGAAGCTCTTAGGAGGTCTGCTGGGTCCGACAAAGAGCCCAGCAGACGAAGCATCCGGAGAGCCATCGACAACCTGAAGAAGATGAACAGAGATAATACCTCTCCAGACAGAAGCATCAACATCTTCCACTGTCTGACGGAGATGAACGACCACTCGGTACATCAGGAGATCCAAGAGTTCCTGAAGTCAGGGAACAGATCAAAGAAGAACCTCTCTGTGATCCACTGCTCAGCTCTGGCCTACATGCTGCAGATGTCAGAGGAGGTTCTGGATGAGTTGGACCTGAAGAAGTACAACACAACACCAGAGGGACGACTGAGACTGATTCCAGCTGTGAGGAACTGCAGAAAAGCTGTGTAAGTCCAGATGTGGTTAACATTGTAAATCAATGTATATTAGTAGTTTAGTTATTAAAATATACACACTATAAAATTCTAATTATCCTTCAAATGGTGTTCCACATGTTTATTACATAAATATGTCAGTTCTTGAGCTGTTTCAAATGTTGAGCAAAAAATGTTGAACATGCAAACCTGGTAAAACACATGAAGGACTTTAGAGGTGGTTGAGGTTTCACACCAGCATTTCACCACAACATAGACAGATGCAGCCACCTAGAATTCACCCTCCCTCCGCGATGGGGCCCAGACCGTTCCGTGACTGGTCTGGGCTGGGACCATGCTGGGTCCTTGGCTCAAAAGAAGTCCCCTGTCATGACATAGTGAACGTGGGGCCAATTTGTCACGCCCCCATGGGGCTATATGTGGAAACCGGTTGCAGTGGTTAATCTATCCACCAGGTGGAGCAGTGGTTATCAAAGCTGAAGCTACCGTATACTGCACCTGAACTCAGCTGTTCTGTACTTACCATATCTGATGTGTATGAGGAAGTGTGCTTCCAAACCCAGAGTTATTATCATGTAATGATGATAATCATGATGATCAGGTCACGAGAATATTATGCTGAAGCTTTTTGTAAAACACGATACAGATTGTTGTTTTTATGCATAAAATAGTGAGACGGCTGAAGGAGACACGCCTCCAGTTACCTCCACCAAGGCCAAAGGCCTGGGAAGGAGGTTATGTTTTCACTGGCGTTGGTTTATTGGTTTGTTGGTTTGTTGGTTTGTTTGTTGGTTTGTTTGTTGGTTTGTTTGTTGGTTTGTCCGTTTGCAGGATTACTCCAAAAGTCCGTGATTGGATTTGAATGAAATGTTTTGGTGGGGTGTGGCACAATGAGCAATCCATTAGATTTTTGTGGCAATCCGGATCATGATCCGGATTCAGAAATATTTTTTGATAACTCCGCTCAGTCTGTGCATTAACACCACAGGCTTTAGGACATGCGCAGTGTAACTGATGATGCGTCCATGACGCGTCACCCTGCCTCTTTCCTTCTGCCTGCAGAGAGAGCGAGAGAGCGGGGGGTGGAGGGGAACACTTGTAGATTCAGCGTTTTTTCACATTAAACTCTGTGAAATTACAGGTGAGTTCGACCAAAGCTCACTTGTTGATTGTTGGAAAGAGTAACGATGACGGTTTAGGTTAGTTTTATTTAGTTTCTGTCCAGTTTGAATGAAGTGTTTTACGATGTTCCACTATGTACAGCTGATCTCAATATAAACAAAAATACAAGGCACCTTGGCGGAGGTCTGCGCTCTCCGAGTGCCATTCTAGTTATTGATTATACTGTCTATTCTGTCCATGAAAGCTCTCATAGATTATTCAACAGAATTAACCTACATGTAAATGAAAGCAATAGCCTTCAGGAGGGAAATTGATAATATAGGCTGCAGCAATAAATAACTGCTCTCATCTGAACAGCTGATTTTTTCACAGGCCTGGACAAACTGACACAAACTGATTTATCATTCACAAAAAAATAAACAACTTACTTTAAAATGTAGGCCTATCCAACGTTTTCCAAATCCAAGGCACGAATAATTACGAATGTATCGCAGACAGCGTTACACAAAGTTTATAAAGTTTCACCCAATTCAACAACTCACAAAACGGCCAGATTTTGGGGGTTTCCTCGTAAGGATCCAATTGTTGACACTTTGTCATTTTTCTGGGCTTCTCTTTTGCCTTTCAGAAACTAGGTTTGTGAAAACAGGTTGGCACGCCCAAAAAATCCTGAACACAAAACTGGCGAAAAACAGTTTAACGGTCTAACTCCACAATCCAGTACTACAATGTTCACAGCCTTTTCACAAGTTTTCAGTGAATGCAGTCACGTTATTATTACATGAGTAGGTTTTGCAAGGTGTCTTATATATTCACACATAGAGGTAATACCTGATTTACCACTACGCTTAAGTGTTGAAATATAGAATCTGTATCATTTTCCTACGGAGATTTCTGAAGTCCTAGAGAATTGCTTTCATGCGATTATTACTATAATTTTCTTCATAAAGGTTTCAGAGTAATTTCATAGTGAGCATGGAGGGTGTTAGCGGATGCTACACACCCTTAAATTAATTGGCTTTTAATTAGGGCCCGAGTACCGACAATGTAGGGTCGCGAGGACCCTAATGAAACTGTAGGAATTAATATTTTTCACACAAATGAATTGTATTTTTGAGGGCCTTAACATGCTCAAAAAGTTGTTAAACTTGTTAAAATGTGATGTATAGATAAAGGATTATTATTGTTAAAATTGAGTATGTAACTCATGCTTAAGCAGCCACTGTGTTCACAAGTGGCAATTATGGATTCATTTTGAATGATATAACATATAAAGTGTCCTCTTTCATATAATCATACAGATTTTCTGGCTGTGGAATCTCAGAGACTCACTGTGAAGTTGTGGCCTCAGCTCTGAAGTCCAACCCCTCCCATCTGAGAGAGCTGAACCTGAGTAACAACCACAACCTGAAGGAGGCAGGAGTAAAGCTGCTGTCTGCTGGACTGGAGAGTCCAAACTGTAGACTGCAGACTCTGAGGTCAGTTCACTGACTGTAGCTTATGAAGTTTTTTATAAATGAAACATTTTCAGCTGATTATAAATTATTTTTTATCTTCATCATTTATTCTTTATTCAGATTGAAGGGCTGCAGGTTGTCAGAGATCAGATGTGCTTCTCTGGCCTCAGCTCTGAAGTCCAACCCCTCAAAATGTCTTTAAATTTTATGAAGCTTTATGATGCTTTTACTGACTGAAGAGTTTAAACTGAAGATGCTTTGATTTTATGACTCCACTATTCCTAAAATATATATATTGTAGATGTCTTATCTTAAATATCTTTTGTTCTCATTTCCCCCACAAATCCATCCTGACATATTTAACATCTTTAGAAACTTTGAGATGTTGAGTTGAATCTTGAATCAGTTTCTGTGGTTCTTATTTGTGTTTGGCTGCTCAACATGAGTTTGTATAGATGGATCCACTGGTGGAGCTGTCAGAGTTTAAGAGGTGAAGTCACTACGTCTTTATTGAAGTAGCAGCACGTTGTCATTAATATTAATGAGAGTTCTGTTTCACTGTTTGTATTTTACAGTTTTTAACCTGCATCATGTTGGCTTCAGGTGTTTGGAGTTTACATTTTCTAAACTTCTACGTTCTAAACCTTCTTCAGCTCTGAACACATTATTAAACATTGAAGGATTTCAAGCAGGAACGTTGTCTTCTAAACTTACATCATTTATTCTTTATTCAGATTAATGAACTGCAGTTTGTCAGAGATCAGCTGTGCTTGTCTGGCCTCAGCTCTGAAGTCCAATCCCTCCCATCTGAGAGAGCTGAATCTGAGCTACAACAAGCTGAAGGATTCAGGAGTGAAGCTGCTGTCTGGTTTTCTGGAGAGTCCACACTGCAGACTGGAGACTCTGAGGTCAGACACCATTTCTTACTTGTGTACTGAGATTAATATGATGTGAAAGTTCAGTCAGACAACTCACGTTTGAAATGTTTATTTCAACAGCGAAACATTGTTAGAGTTTGGGGTCTAGACTCCGACCTCATCACTCCCTGCAGATATCATTACATGAGATATTGGGAGTCATGATTAAACATATTTTCCCCCCAAAACTGCACTGGTTCAGAGCCTGACGCCACTGATGTGAGGCTCTGCTATGTGTGGGCCTGGCACCAGCCGCCATGTGGCCACTCCCCATGAGCACCTCGGCTACAAGATGGTGCACATAGTGATGTTAAAGTGGCAGTAGGCAATATTATTATTATTATTATTTTTTTTTTTTTTTGCATCATTCCATAATAACCTTTCAGCATATTGTAATTCAAGTGTTCTGAGAGATAACTAGACTCCTGCTCCTCCTCATGGCTCTGTTTTCAGGCTTTGGAAGATCTGTCCTGTGACGGGAGACTTTGACCAATCAGAGGTCATCTCAGAGAGAGAGCGTTCCTATTGGCTGAGCTCCGGTCATGTGACTGGTAGTTTGGCGTTCCTTCAAGAGAATTCACCATGGCTACCGCGACACAAACTTTCTCCTTTTACAGCTAAACGGTACACTACATAATATTGATTCATATTTGATCAGCGCTGCCTAGTTTGACCGTTTGGTCGGAGTTCAGAGTGATTGACAGCCGGCTCTCATAGACAGCAGCTGGACAGCAGACCTCAGATCAGCTCTGACTGCTTGTTTTCCTCCGGAGATCTTGAAGATGCCGTTAGGAGCACCGGAGGACACAGAGGCACATTTTTTTTTTTTTTAATTTGTATTTATTTATTTTGATCATATTTGCTCCAATCTCGCCTACTTCAACTTTAAGGCTTCTCTACTGCAAGACAGCGTGTCTAGAGGCAGTGATGCTTGCAGAAGCACACTATCATGGTGATGCAGAGAAATCCCAAACGCGTAGAATGGCCTATGGTTTTCTCTTCTGAAAGAGGCCTAACTCATAGAAAGCTTCTAACTATGGAAATGCTAGGAGCTGGCGGAGACGAGGGAAAGTCAACTACTAGAAAATGGTCTAAGAGCTGCAGGACGAAAGGGAGTCTGCAGGTGTTATAGAGAATCCAGCATAATGCTTCTGACAAGGTGTCAATATGAGAGGGCTACTGCAGCAACCAAAAGTTAGTTTAACAGAGAAGTAAAACTTCAAACGCCATTTTACACCAAAGACGCCATTGTGAAGGGTGGAGCGGCATGACTTTGAAGGTATCTGTGATGTCCCCTTTTCCCCTGGCAGCGACTAGGGATGTGCATTCACAGCAAAATACTATTTAAAATCACTGGGAATATACGGCGCATGATTTTGTTTTTTTCTTCATTCATTCATTCATTTATTTATTTATTTATTTATTTATTTATTTATTTATTTATTTATTTGATAAGATTCGAGGTGGACAGTTCTTGCAGAGCGGTTCTTGGACAGAGGGAGGTCATGTGGGAGAACGAACGGGGACTTATGCCCAGTATAATATCTGCTGATAAGGGGGAGGTCGGCTACGGACCAACTGGTCTCCGATTTACATTTCTGGATGTACATGTGATGTTCACAGAAGAGAGAGCCACCGCGGGAGAGAGCAAGGTCGGAGATTATGGCCTAAAAGGTGTGAAGCTCCTCCCTGCGCTGCGGATACACTTCACATAATGGTGTCTCTAAAGACGCTGAAGGCGAACTACAGAAACCGCATATCAGATCTTCACCAGATTTACGTCGTGGCCCTTTTAAACTGAGCGCAAAATATTTTGTAACAGAACAGTTATTTTGCCAATAAACAAAAGTATTTATTTATTTATTGTAATCAATTAAAGGGACTGTTTGTAACTTTCAGAAATGTGTTGTTAACAGCTTCACCTGTGTCCGTTAAGTCAACTAAAGTCAGCGTCCTGTTGCTGGCGCTTGTGCTCGCTCTACATAGACATGAAGGAGCATCTCTCAACACAGTGAGGAGACACACGTCAGCTAAAAGCACAATATCACTCTATATTTCAGCTGCTTGGCAGTAATGTTAGCTGACCAGACCAAGGTCTCTCCATGAATCAATGCTGATCCTAGTGTTGGCTTTTCCCGCCTCAGCCTCCCGACCGCGGCCGGAGGGAACGAGGGAGACGATAACGTTTCTCTCTGCGGAGCCCCGTCACTTCACAAGACACGGGAAACCTCTGTTGGTCTGGAGGAGCTGCAGCAGTTATTTCTGCACAAACGTCCACTGAACATTCACTAGATATTCTCAGAGCTAAACTAACTCTTCTGCAGTGTGGAGTGAGCAGCATGCACGTGAGAGGTGGAGAGAGAGAGAGAAGGAGCGTGGTGTGTGAGTGAAGGCAGCAGAGGAGCAGAGACTCCGGTCCTGGAGACCAAAGCTACGTCTCCCCCGCGTCCTCCGACCGCGGCCAACACTGTTTAACAGCTTCACCAGATACAACCAAGAGGTTTTGGTGCTTCACTGGAGTTTGTGTTGGAGTCTGAGTCTGAACAGCAGAGACACACGAGAGACCAGGAGACACACGAGAGACCAGGAGACACACGAGAGACCAGGAGACACACGAGAGACCAGGAGACACACGAGAGACCAGGAGACACACGAGAGACCAGGAGACACACGAGAGACCATGAGACACACGAGAGACCATGAGACACACGAGAGACCATGAGACACACGAGAGACCAGGAGACACACGAGAGACCATGAGACACACGAGAGACCATGAGACACACGAGAGACCAGGAGACACACGAGAGACCATGAGACACACGAGAGACCAGGAGACACACGAGAGACCATGAGACACCGACCAGCAAGGATTTATACCTGAAGAAGTTACTAACAGGAACTTTAATATTATTTATTTATTCATTTATTTGATTCAATATTAATATAATTTATATTGTTATTATTTGTATATGTAAATATGCACACGCTATATAGCTTATAATTTTGCAGAATAAAAGAACAAAGTACCTTAAATTTGGTTCCTGAGTGAATCAGGAATTGCTGCTGCAGGAACTATGGATGTATTAAAAGGCAGGAACCCATGGTAGAGGCTGGGACTGCAGTTCCCAGGGTCCTTTGGGGTGTGAGGTCACCAGGAAGCGGAGCAGCTTGAGCCATGTCAAAGGTTGAAGAGGTTACCTGGTTGTTTACATTGCAGCAGGGGAATTCATTCTGGCCTTCATGACATTGAGAGCTGATTTCACCTCGAGGAGAGAGGACAGGATGGTGGTTTCAGAGGAGGTGCCGGTTCTGGTCGCTTCGATCGTTTTGCGGGACTATTAGCCGCAGGTGTGAGGGATGCTTGAGAAGCGGTGCGCCTCTTCGCTGCAGCTTGTTCCTCTTGGGAGGAGCGTCTGAATTGACGCTCACGTTGAACTCTTGGGCATCGACGGAGCTTTGAGCTCCTCGTGGTTAAGGCCGGAGGGAACCGAGATGTTGCGGTGTATAGCTCTTCTAGGATGCATAAATCACAACACCTCACTTCCATCATGTTAAAATAAATTATATAAAAATACATGAATATGAAGAATAAATAAATAAATAATCTCTATTTCAGCTATCAGACAATAACAAATATATTAACTGTTTGTTGTTTCTATAAATGTTATGAAGCTATATGATGCTTTTACTGACTGAAGAGTTTAAACTGAAGACGCTTTGATTTTATGACTCCACTATTCCTAATATATATATATATATTGTAGATGTCTTTTCTTAAATATCTTTTGTTCACATTTCTTCCCAAATCCATCCTGACATATTTGACATCTTTATAAACTTTGAGATGTTGAGTTGAATCTTGAATCAGTTTCTGTGGTTCTTATTTGTGTTTGGCTGCTCAACATGAGTTTGTATAGATGGATCCTCTGGTGGAGCTGTCAGAGTTTAAGAGGTGAAGTCACTACGTCTTTATTGAAGTAGCAGCACGTTGTCATTAATATTAATGAGAGCTCTGTTTCACTGTTTGTGTTTGACAGTTTTTAACCTGCATCCTGTTGGCTTCAGGTGTTTGGAGTTTACATTTTATAAACGTTCTAAACCTTCTTCAGCTCTGAACACATTATTAAACATTGAATGATTTCAAGCAGGAACGTTGTCTTCTAAACTTACATCATTTATTCTTTATTCAGATTGAGTCACTGCAGGTTTTCAGAGATCAGCTGTGCTTCTCTGGCCTCAGCTCTGAAGTCCAACCCCTCCCATCTGAGAGAGCTGGATCTGAGTGACAACAAGCTGAAGGATTCAGATGTGAAGCAGCTGTCTGATCTGGTGAAGAGTCCACACTCTAGACTGGAGACTCTGGAGTAAGTAGAGGGTCGGAGTCGGTCCATGCTGGTTTCAGCAGTATTGTTGTGATGTGTTTCCTCCGTTAAGCTGTGAGAGGAGAGCGGTGACACACAGAGAGAGAGAGAACAGTCAGCCAATCAGATCAGCCAGAAGCTTGTTGTGATCATGTGTTAGAGTTGATGTGAAGAAGATGTTGTTGTTGTGTTCATGTCTCCAGGAAATAAAGCTGGATTACAGCTGACAGCATCACATCATGTATAGAGACAGTGGTCCTCATCCATCAAACTGTCGTACCATCAACTCTGATCAGAAAGTGTGTGTTCTCTCATTGATCAGTTCATCTCTGTCACAGCTCTGAGATCAGTCTGACTGAAGCCTCAGATCACTGGCTCTTATTTCATAGAACCGTGGTTACATTTAGTAACCATGATGTGCTTAAAGGAGGGTAACGGGATGAGGGTGTGGAGGTTTAGTGTCTTCATTAACTCCTTCCAGTCACTAGGAGCAGCACACTGGAATGAGTGAGGACCAGAGGAGGTGCAGACTTTAGGAACGACCACACTGATGAATTAGCTAGAAGATAAATTGCGGTTCCTGTTGGAGATATTGAGTAGTGAGCGGAGATATGGAGGTTGGTTCTGCTAATGATAGTTTATAAATGAACTGTGTGCTGCATCAGTGACTGACAGCTGATGAAGAGAGTCTCTGCAAACACTGATTCATCACTTCTGTTCTCTTCTTCTCTCATCAGCTGGGATTGATCTCTGTCAGAGTGAGTGATCAGAAAAGTGGATGTGTTGAGAGGATCAGCCGTGTCCTGATGATCCACAGAGGTTCACCACCTGGACCTGCATCTGATTTTGTCTGTTTTATTCATTCATATATTCTGAACCCAAAGTGCCTCTGCAGAATAGTTCAGTTCATGACAACATAACTGTAGATGAACACATTTAAATAGATCTTTCTGTTTTGCTTTGTGTCGCAGGAGGGCCGGGCTTTGATGCCCATTTTCGTAGCGGCCAAACGGCGGTACTACAACTTCCGTGTCTGTCTCGTGATGCCATCGGGCCCTAAAAGACTTTTCCCGATGGATGAGGAAGATCACCGGATGATCCAGGTTCTTCATCACTCGGCACTCGAGCCATTTTGTCTTCACGCTCCACTGAGACACTCTCAGAGGAATGAACGGGAGCCTCCGACGCTGGATCCACTTCTCTTTATACATCCATGATTAAAACCAATACCAGCCATTTCTCATATTATAGAAGATAAATATTTGCTTGTAACAAACAGAAAGAATGAGATAAACTCTGAATTCAGTCGAGGCTTCACTTCAGTTTCTTAACTGACTACAAACAGATTCGTCTGGATTTAGGTGTAAAGTCAGCAGCTTCATATTTTATATAATGTTTGATGTAAAATAAACAAACAGAACTGATTAACATGCGTACTCTAGATTTTATATTCACTAATCATGTACGTACAGGAGGATTCCAGTTTCATGTGTGACTCTGCCAGTTTTCACGTTACATGACTGAACACAGACACATAAAGTCGCCCGTGGAGCTTCTTCCCTCAGAAATCCGTGTTGAAGCGGTCGTTCTCACCACCGTTCATGTTCTGTTGTTCCTGCTGGAGCTGCTTTCTGCCAGCAGATGTCACCGTTCCCTCTGTTTTAGCACAAAGGAGGTTTATCAGAATGGATGTAGTGAACACTGAACTGATTCTTTCTGAAGTATGACCTGATTAGAGTTTGGAGGTCAAAGGTCAAAGGTCACTGTGTCCTCACAAAACACATTTTGGCCTTAACTCAAGAATTCATCTGCTAATTATGACACTTTCACACAGATGTTAATTATGATGAAATGATGAAGTGATGACATTTTGGACAGACGTGGATGTAAACTGTAACTTGACTGGTTGGGGGAGGCAGACAACCGTGAGGCGGGAATTCTTGATTCTTTGACACACACACACGCACACACACACATGCACACACTCTTTTTGGTTTGTTTAGTTTAGTTATTTAGTTAGATTAATATTGTCTTTTAAACCTTTATCATCTTGTAAATAAATGTTTGTGGATTATACATGATGGTCGGTTTAATGATGTACAAGAGTGAATAATGCCAACCGCTGCTATCTTGAGAAATACATTCCTTAAACTGTAACTTGCTATCGATATGGTGATTTATGGTTATAGTTATTCATTTAATTAATCATAATAAGTTCTTAATTGATAGTTTAGTATACTTAATTAGACTTATTCATGAGACTACATTTTTCTTAGAGATTTGAGGTCTCGCCTATTTTTGCCCCGCACGTTGTCTCACAGCAACAACAGACAGTGAAGGTGATCTATTGACTATATTGACATGATACCAGCTACATTAATACAGTTTCGATGTCTATCTGTAGAAGATGTTACGGAGATGAAAAAAAATAAAGACTTATTTTTAAATCAACACTTCCTGCTTTAATTTTAAAATAAAAGCCCTCAAGCATTTTTTCTATGGACAGAATTCCTTCATTTGTTAAAACAAGGCTTTTATTCTGAAATATGTGCCGGACAGTGTTGTAGAACATGCAGTGGCTTGGAGAGCTCCATGAATGAATATATTACGGAGTTTTAATTGTTGATTGTTATTATTATTTAAAAATTACCACACGTTACTTAACCTTTCTCTGTCTAAAATAAATATAAATGATATTTATAAAGAAATGAAGCGGAGTATCACGGATGTATCACGCCGCGTGTTCCTGACGTTCCTGGTGTGTCCGGGCGCTTACACCAAATTCACAGCAGAGCAGTGGCGAAGTGCGGCCTGCGGCGAGCTGCCAGTCACCACTGCCTGGTGTGAATTTGGTGTTACGATGGTTTGTGTTAATCGGAGGTTTCCCCTCCTTCACAATGTCCTCCAGTCAGAGGCAGAGTACTTCCTGTACCACACTGTGATACGGTTGGATGATTTTTTAAAATCCATACGTGTAATTTCGCCTCACAAAGTCATAATCATGAGTTTTATGTTGTTACGTGTTGCACCACAACAACATCTCAACCCAGTCGCCAGGAAAAATGATACTATTGTACGTTTCTGCAAACCACGGGACACGTTGAATGTCGACGTTTCATAAATACATTTCTCGTATCGCGCTTGCAGAAACACACAATGACACATGGTTAAAGTTGTGAAACGGTTAGGTTTAGGCAACAAATCTGCTTAGTTAATGTTAGAAAAATATCATGGTTTGGCAAAATAATAACATAACAACCGTGACAACGCAAATAAATTAACAGGACAAACATTCAAATGAAATGCTCAAACGAAGGCTGTGACGTGTAAATAATAAAATAATTATTCAACTCTAGCAAGTTTTCTCTTTTGAGCTTTCAGGGTGTTTTCAATAGTAATAATAATGGTCCAAAATCATGTGAAATTGCATTTTCAATGCAGTGTTAAGTCAAATTTTCTTGGGGAAGGACCCTCAAAGACAATATCTCCTAGTATCTTTTGAGAAATTCAGATAGTAATGATTGCTGATACCAGCCGATACACATGCCAACATGTGAAGAATGGGAGTACTGGCACTTATTTTCTTCTACTTCAAGATCTGAACAAAACTATTACAGATTTGATAAATAACACACCGGCTTCTTGGACTTTTATTAGACACAAATGAGACTCAAACTATTAAAATCAGAGAGGTGTTGTAAAGCTTCATCAGACTTCTTCTGTCACTTCTCATAATAACATCACTATATAACAACATTGATCATAATAACATCACTATATAACAACATTGATCATAATAACATCACTATATAACAACATTGATCATAATAACATCACTACATAACAACATTTATCATAATAACATCACTATATAACAACATTCATTATAATAACATCACTATATAACAACATTGATCATAATAACATCACTATATAACAACATTCATCATAATAACATCACTATATAACAACATTCATCATAATAACATCACTATATAACAACATTGATCATAATAACATCACTATATAACAACATTTATCATAATAACATTACTATATAACAACATTCATCATAATAACATCACTATATAACAACATTCATCATAATAACATCACTATATAACAACATTCATCATAATAACATCACTATATAACAACATTCATCATAATAACATCACTATATAACAACATTCATCATAATAACATTACTATATAACAACATTGATCATAATGACATCACTATATAACAACATTTATCATAATAACATCACTATATAACAACATTGATCATAATGACATCACTATATAACAACATTCATCATAATACAGCACTATATAACAACATTGGATCATAATGACAAATCACTAGAATAACAACATTCATCATCATAACATCACTATATAACAACAATTGATCATAATGACATCACTATATTACAACATTCAAATCAATAATGACATCACTATATAACAACATTCATTCATAATAACATCACTATTAAACAACATTCATCATAATGACCATCACTTATATAACAACATTCAAATCATAATAACATCACTATATTACAACATTGATCATAATGACATCACTATATAACAACAATTCATCATAATATACATCACTATATAACAACATTCATCATAATGACATCACTATATACAACATTCATCATAAAACATCACATAATAACACATTCATCATATTACAATCACTATATACAACATTCATCATAATACATCACTATATAACAACATTCATCATAATAACATCACTATATTAACAACATTCATCATAATAACATCACTATATAACATTCATCATAATAACATCACTATATAACAACATTCATCATAATACATCACTATACAACATTCATCATAATAACACACTATATAACAACATTCATCATAATACATCACTATATAACAACATTCATCATAATACATCACTATATAACAACATTCATCATAATAACATCACTATATAACAACATTCATCATAATAACATCACTATATAACAACATTCATCATAATAACATCACTATATAACAACATTCATCATAATAACATCACTATATAACAACATTCATCATAATAACATCACTATATACAACATTCATCATAATAACATCACTATATAACAACATTCATCATAATAACATCACTATATACAACATTCATCATAATAACATCACTATATACAACATTCATCATAATAACATCACTATATAACAACATTCATCATAATAACATCACTATATAACAACATTCATCATAATAACATCACTATATAACAACATTCATCATAATAACATCACTATATAACAACATTCATCATAATAACATCACTATATAACAACATTCATCATAACATCACTATATAACAACATTCATCATAATAACATCACTATATAACAACATTCATCATAATAACATCACTATATAACAACATTCATCATAATAACATCACTATATAACAACATTCATCATAATAACATCACTATATACAACATTCATCATAATAACATCACTATATACAACATTCATCATAATAACATCACTATATACAACATTCATCATAATAACATCACTATATTACAACATTCATCATAATAACATCACTATATAACATTCATCATAATAATCACTATATAACAACATTCATCATAATAACATCACTATATACAACATTCATCATAATAACATCACTATATAACAACATTCATCATAATAACATCACTATATTACAACAATTCATCATAATAACATCACTATATTACAACATTCATCATAATAACATCACTATATTACAACATTCATCATAATAAACACCACTATATAACAACATTCATCATAATAACACCACTATATAACAACATTCATCATAATTAGCAGGTTTGTTCTTCAGTCTGTGTCACACACAAACTCTGAATCAGCATTTTATCAGTTGAGTTTATCTTTTTCTGACCTCCTGACACTTCCTGCTTTTACCCCGTTGGTGATGTCATTGATGATGTCATGGGATAGACCAAATATGGGGGGGAGGGTATTTACTTGAAGATATCATGTTGATTAAGATGAGTCATGTTTAAAGTGTTCACACAGAAAACGATGATGTTGATGTATTTCATGTTTGAACTGTTGATGTTTGATGATTAATGTCACTTCCTGTCACCCACCTGTGTCAGGTGTTTAGAGCCGGACACACCTGAGTGAAGTTTGGTCCTGGCTGAGATCAACATGTGCTCCAGGTTGAAGGGAGTATTTAAGCTGCTGGTCTGTTTCAGTCCAGAAGAACATGTATTTAAACAGTAAACATCAGGTGAAGTGATGAGGCTGGATGCAGGTGTTTCATATAAAGAGAATAATGAAAGTGCCTCAGGTGGTTCAGGTGGTTCAGGTGGCTCATGTGTACCAGGTGAGTTGCTTTAACATCTTTACTCGAGTTAGTTAAAGTGTTTTCAAAGTCCCTCAGATGCACTTCTCCTGTCTATCGACCCAATATAGCGTCTACTGGGCGACCAAAGCCACATGACCATATTTATCTACTGTATGTGCTCCACTGGCTGATATGTGGCCGTGTGTGTTTTGACGGGTTGTCTTTTATATTTTAAAATGGTTTTCTGCCCAATTTAAATGTTCTTTGTAAAGTGTTTTATGATGACGCTGAAGGCCTCAAGCCCAAACAGTAAAGTTGATCTCCACACTGTGACTGTCTGCTGGACTTTGGAGACTAAAAGCTGCGGTCGGACAGTTTCCAGCAGCCTTCAAAGAATTTACAGGAAGTCACAGAGATAGTTACTTCCTGTTAGATCAGAAATGTATCTGGCGTTGGATTCTATCCTTTATTATCATTATTATTATCATCAACCACACCAGACGTGTTTGTTAACAGATGAAACCTTCATTGCACAGCATGAGACTAATATCCTACAATCTAGCGTTAGATATATTACACAGAAAGTTGTGACTTTCTACAACACGTGGTGTTCGCTGTCAAAACTGAGAGCCAATCAGCTCTTTGATCAGGCGACAGCCAGGCGTTTCCCATCATGCCCCTGGGTCTTGCAGTCGGTGGAGAGCAGCTGCGGCACCTGGCTTTAAAAACTGCAGCCCGCCGCCTCGATCTGGTGAGGTCGTCGTTGCCCACGTGGTCACGACGTCAGAGCAAGTCGGCATCAAGTCGGACACAAATCTAACCAGCATGCATTGCGCGGTGATCGCCGGTGATCGATTCTGCGCCGGCCTGGCGGTTTAATTAATTTGATTAATTAATTAAACTAAATTGTGAAAGGGTTTAGAACATTATGATAAAAGTATATGATGGTCATTCCCATTAATCACAAATTAATCTCACATGTATTATCTGTTCTAAATGAACCTTAAAGGAGATCAGTCCAGTATTTAATCCTCTTATCAACATGGGAGTGGGCTAATATGCTGCTTTATGTAAATGTATGTATATATTTATTATTGTAAATCAATTAACAACACAGATCAATAACAGATATTGATCCAGAAACCCTCACAGGTACTGCATTTAGCATAAAACAATATGCTCCAATCATAACATGGCAAACTGCAGCCCAACAGGCAACAACAGCTGTCAGTGTGTCAGTGTGCTGACTTGACTATGACTTGCCCCAAACTGCATGTGATTATCATAAAGTGGGCATGTCTGTAAAGGGGAGACTCGTGGGTACCCATAGAACCCATTTACATTCACTGATCTGGAGGTCAGAGGTCAAGGGACCCCTTTGAACATGGACATGACAGTTTTTCCTCGCCAACATTTAGTGTCAGTTTGGAGCGTTATTTAACCTCCTTCATGACCAGCTAGTCTGACATGGTTGGTACCGATGGATTCATCAGGTTCTACAGTTTACTATGATACCAGGATCTTCACTCTTTGAAACTGTTATAATCACATTAACTTTGTCAGCCCTAAAACAAATTGACCGATCGATGCAGCAGTAAAGCAGCTTGCGTGTTCTGAGAGGTAAAATTACTGTGTTTTTGTGGATGGAGTCTGGTGGCTTTGAATTTGTAGGTGTCTAAAATCCGTTTTCCTGCTGCTCCCGTCCACAGCAGCTTCACCTCGCCGTCAGACAGCCCTTTACTGACGGGGAACTGAAGCCGTTATATCGCTCTCTTCAAAGCCACCAGACTCCATTCACAAAAACAGTCATTTGACCTCTCAGAACACGAGAGTATTCACTCAACCCCACTTCAGAAAATCTGAACTAACCCATTCAGTTATTTTTACACAGCTCACGTTGACTCGGCTAGTGCCAGCGTTCACATTATTCATAACCTGATGGATTAGCTCACTGTGCTAACCTTCGTCACTGCTTTCTGCTAACGGCTGAGTGGACGTCTATATTTGAAATAAAACTGAAAAGAACGCAGACGGACCTGCAGTGTTAGGAACTGAATTCCCCTCAGAACTATAGAGAGAGAAGGGCCTTTGAGCCAGGCATTAACCCCTCAACTGCTACTGTAATCCCGACGGTTTATAATCTGACTCATATAACAGTGTTGTGTGATTACAGCTGAGTATCACTTTAATCCTGCAGCTTCATTAATAATCTACAGTCCAACATTCAATCACATTTATTTCATATTAAATTCAGCCATCAAATAAAGAACACGTTTTCACATCACTGTATTTATGAGGACCGTACCTGGATTCATTCAGTTCAGCTTTATTGTCGTTATGCTGGTGCACAACGACACACAGAAACGTCCAAAGAGTTCATTGTTCATCACAGGCCGTTTCAGTAGAATCTGACAATACAATAGAAATAATTTGGTTTTACTTTAGTTCGTCTCTTTGTAGGAGGACGTGTTACTGGCGTCTGGTCGTCTCTTTGTAGGAGGACGTGTTACTGGTGTCTGGTCGTCTCTTGTAGGAGGACGTGTTACTGGCGTCTGGTCGTCTCTTTGTAGGAGGACGTGTTACTGGCGTCTGGACGTCTCTTTGTAGGAGGACGTGTTACTGGTGTCTGGTCGTCTCTTTGTAGGAGGACGTGTTACTGGCGTCTGGTCGTCTCTTTGTAGGAGGACGTGTTACTGGTGTCTGGTCGTCTCTTGTAGGAGGACGTTTTACTGGCGTCTGGTCGTCTCTTTGTAGGAGGACGTGTTACTGGCGTCTGGTCGTCTCTTTGTAGGAGGACGTGTTACTGGTGTCTGGTCGTCTCTTGTAGGAGGACGTGTTACTGGCGTCTGGTCGTCTCTTTGTAGGAGGACGTGTTACTGGCGTCTAGACGTCTCTTTGTAGGAGGACGTGTTACTGGCGTCTGGTCGTCTCTTTGTAGGAGGACGTGTTACTGGCGTCTGGTCGTCTCTTTGTAGGAGGACGTGTTACTGGTGTCTGGTCGTCTCTTTGTAGGAGGACGTGTTACTGGCGTCTGGTCGTCTCTTTGTAGGAGGACGTGTTACTGGTGTCTGGTCGTCTCTTGTAGGAGGACGTGTTACTGGCGTCTGGTCGTCTCTTTGTAGGAGGACGTGTTACTGGTGTCTGGTCGTCTCTTGTAGGAGGACGTGTTACTGGCGTCTGGTCGTCTCTTTGTAGGAGGACGTGTTACTGGCGTCTGGTCGTCTCTTTGTAGGAGGACGTGTTACTGGTGTCTGGTCGTCTCTTGTAGGAGGACGTGTTACTGGCGTCTGGTCGTCTCTTTGTAGGAGGACGTGTTACTGGCGTCTGGTCATCTCTTGTAGGAGGACGTTTTACTGGCGTCTGGTCGTCTCTTTGTAGGAGGACGTGTTACTGGTGTCTGGTCGTCTCTTTGTAGGAGGACGTGTTACTGGCGTCTGGTCGTCTCTTTCAGTCCAAAATGGCGGAGTGCTGCTCTGCGGCTGGGAGCCGATGTTAACGTAGAACCAACGGTTGGCTTTCACTTCTTTGTAATATACGTCCTTTAAAACGTCTTCTCCTCCAATGTCTTCGCCTCTTCTCCTCCGACGCCTTCGCCGTGACGTTGTCGCCTCTTCTCCTCTGACATCTTTTCCTCTTCTTCTTCTCCGACATCTTCGTCTCTTCTTCTCTGACGTCTTTGCGTCTTCTTCTTCTCGGACATCTTTGTCTCTTCTTTTCTGACGTCTTCCGCCTCTTCTTCTTCTCTGACATCTTCGTCTCTTCTTCTCCGACGTCTTCGTCTCTTCTTCACTGACGTCTTCTCCTGTTTTTTTCTCCGACGTCTACTCCTCTTCTTCTTTCCGATGTCTTCGTCTCTTCTTCTTTCCGACGTCTTTGCCTCTTCTTCTTCTCTGACGTCTTTGCCTCTTCTTCTTCTCTGACGTCTTTGCCTCTTTTTCTTCTTCGACGTCTTTGCCTCTTCTTCTTTTCCGACATCTTCGTCTCTCCTTTTCTGATTTCTTTGTCTCTTCTTCTTTTCCGACGTCTTCGCCTCTTCTTCTTCTCTGACGTCTTTGCCTCTTCATCTTCTTCAGAGTCGTCGTCTCTTCTTCTTTCCGACATCTTTGTCTTTTCTTTTTCTTTTTCTTCTTCTCCGACGTCTTCATGTCTTTATTTTAATTATAAATCAATATAAAGTTAATCCCAGACCTGTTGAGATGAACTCAGTAATATTTCAGTGTTGTCTCTCAACGTGACATCAGAGCTGCTCATCTTTTATTATTATAATTATTATAATGCAGCTGTATTTCAATGAATCGTGAATCTCTGTTTCTCTGCTCTCTGTCGTCCTGAAGTGGATTTACCCTCCAATCACCATTTATTAAATCTCCATCCATTAAAGAGCACCGCCCCTCCGTCCTCAGCGGCGTCCACTAATCCTGATTACAGGGGGGGAGAGAGGACGGGGTCTCCGCCTGTCACATCCCATCCCACCAAGAGACGCCTGAACGCATCACACCACTGCAGGCTGGGCCACAGGAGACAGGAGACAGGAGACAAGAGACAGGAGGAGATGGAGGGAGAGAGAAGACGGGGTCTCTGTCTGTCTAATACCACCAAGAGACGCCTGAACGCATCACACCAGTGAAGACTGGACAACAGGAAGTCCACAGGGACGAGACAGAGGAGATAGGAGACAGAGGGTGAAGGTGGAGGACAGCTGAACTCTACCATGGACAGCAGAGGGAGGAGAGGAACTAACGGATCGTTCAAACGTTCGTCCATCAAACGCAGTGCATCGTCCGCATCACAGAGGGTAAGACGGGTTCAAACCCTCACAACTTTATTCACGATTCTAGCAGAAATCACAAAGTGTCCACAGATCCAGAGTCACCTCATATGTCTCATGTGTCAGATCAGATGTGAAAACAGTTCAGTGTAAACACATTCAAGACAGACAGACTGAAACCTCTGGAGGAGGTTTGAGACTCATTCCAGATGTGTAAAGGTGTAAATGCATCTGTCGCCTTAAGACACATCTGTAATGTTTCCTCCTCCTACAGTGTAACACCGCTACGTGTCCTCCTACAACGGCTCCTATGATTAAAAAAGAGAAAAAGTTGCTCCTCATTTTTTGTGCGTTCTCCTACGAATGTCCAGCAACACATCCCAATTACAGGAAACTACTAAAGCTGGGCATACACTGTCAGTTTTAGAGATGCTGTTGTGTAATTCCTACTCCTACTGTACGATTTAGATCGTTTGCGATGTAAAGCCAAAGCTCACGACTTGAGTGATCACACTGTACGGTCTGATCGTCAACCATGACCTGAGTGATCACGCTGTACGGTCCCATCGTCAACCGCGACCTGAGTGATCACGCTGTACGGTCCCATCGTCAACCGCGACCTGAGTGATCACGCTGTACGGTCCCATCGTCAACCGCGACCTGAGTGATCACGCTGTACGGTCCCATCGTCAACCACGACCTGAGTGATCACGCTGCAATATCGGTCTCCTGGTGAAAGTCTGGTGTTTTTAGACCCACCCATCCACCGCGACCTCCTCCCTACATGCAGTTCACTGCTCTCTATACTTCCTGGTTCATGATTACGTAGATCACATCCCAGTGGATTTTGTGGGATATATATATACAGTATATATATATATATATACTGTATATATATGAATTACGGTGCTTTACTGTTAGTCGGTCTCTCTGTGACCAGCCTGAACCGGGTCAGTCAGCAGTCTGTGGGCTCCTGAAGGAGTCTGAGCTCAGCTGGATTTGATCTGGTACTCTGATATTAATATTAAAAGTCTAAAACGCAGAATAACGTTCTGAACGTGGTTCCATCACTGAAACCATCAATGTCTCGTGTCTGTGGGGTCTAGTATAGATCTAGTTCTACTCTGGTTCACAGTCTATCACTGCTGGTTCTGTCCTTCTTCTTTCTCCTCCTCCTCCTCCTCCTTCTTCCTCCTTCTTCTTCTTTTCCTTCTCCTTTTTCCTTCTTCTTCTTCTTTCTTCTTTCTCCTCCTCTCCCTCATTCTTCTTCTTCTTTCTTCTTCTCGTCCTTCTCCTCCTCCTCAGATCGTGTGATCTGACCAGTTTGGGGCGTTATTTGACCCTCCTCCTCTTCCTCCTCTTCCTCTTCCTCCTCTTCCTCCTGCCCCTCCTCCTCCTCCTCTCCCTCCTCCTCTTCCTCATCCTCCTCCTCCTCTTCCTCCTCCTCTTCATCCTCTTCCTCCTCCTCCTCCTCCTCCTCCTCTTCCTCAGATCATGTGACCACTCGGGGTTAATAATTGACTTCATGTGATTTTGCTCCACAAACACGATCAGCTGTTTCTCCTCTCAGACAAACATGTGACTGAACTCAGTTTCCTCTCTTCACTCCGAGTTACTATCAGTTATGAACTGATCCGGGGATCAATAATCCCGCTGCAGAGCTGAAACATCCTCCTCTTCATCATCTTCATCGGACACATTCATCAATAATGATCTGACCAGAAACATGAGCAACACACATCAATGCTATAAACATCTGTAAAGTCAACTCACACCGTCACCGGTAGCCTGTTGAATGATCGCGTTGCTGTATCGAGCCAAACTGGACCCAGACTCTCGTCCTCTCTGATTGGTTGGGAGCTGCAGGTCCACTTCCTGTCTCTGTAAAAAATAAAAGCCTGTGATATAACGGCTCATTACGCAAACAAGTTGTTCCTCTGAACATTAATCTCATTTAATAATCCTGATAATCCAAAATCCTGCTGGCCTCACTCACACTCTCTGTTCACTGTTGAGTCGTCTTTAATCTGTCGCTGTGTTTCCATTCAGCTCGTTTACAACAACACACGCTTCACGTCTACGAAGTGTTGAAGTGTTGAAATGTTGAAGTGTTGAAGTGTTGAAGTGTTGGTGGGTGGAAGTGTTGAAGTGTTGATGGGTGGAAGTGTTGATGGATGGAAGTGTTGATGGGTTGAAGCGTTGAAGTGTTGATGGGTGGAAGTGTTGAAGTGTTGATGGGTGGAAGTGTTGATGGATGGAAGTGTTGATGGGTGGAAGTGTTGAAGTGTTGATGGGTGGAAGTGTTGAAGTGTTGATGGGTGGAAGTGTTGAAGTGTTGATGGGTGGAAGTGTTGAAGTGTTGAAGTGTTGATGGGTGGAAGTGTTGAAGTGTTGATGGGTGGAAGTGTTGAAGTGTTGATGGGTGGAAGTGTTGAAGTGTTGATGGGTGGAAGTGTTGATAGGTGGAAGTGTTGATGGTTGGAAGTGTTGAAGTTTTGAAGTGTTGATGGATGGAATTGTTGAAGTGTTGATGGATGGAATTGTTGAAGTGTTCATGGGTGCAAGTGTTGAAGTGTTGGAGTGTTGGAGTGTTGAGGGGGTGGATGTGGTGAAGTGTTGATGTGTTGAAGTGTGAAGGTGTTGATGCGTTGATGTCTTGAAGTGTTGAAGCGTTGAAGCATGGATGCGTTGAAGTGTCGACGTGTGGAAGTGTTGATGTCTTGATGTGTTGAAGCGTTGATGTCTTGATGTGTTGAAGCGTTGAAGCATGGATGCGTTGAAGTGTCGACATGTGGAAGTGTTGATGTCTTGATGTGTTGAAGTGTTGAAGCGTTGATGTCTTGATGTGTGGAAGTGTTGATGCGTTGAAGCATCGACGTGTTGAAGTGTCGATGTGTTGATGCGTAGAATTTTGGAAGCGTGGATGTGTTGATGTCTTGAAGTGTTGAAGGGTGGATGTGTGGAAGTGTCGAGGTGTTGAATTACATGAAGCACGCCGATGACGTTCCGAACTCCTTTAATATTTTACGTCTTCTGTTGGTCGACCAATAGAAACTCTGTTTGGAAGTCATTATTCTCATGTGTTTAATCACCATATTTATTACACGATCACTCTGTAGCGATGCTCTCGTACTCGGTTTACAGTAGGTGATCGCTCTCGTCAATATTTATTGATTACCTGCATCAGAGACGTCACATCACATCGTCTGTCGGGGCCGATTGCAAGGAAATTTAGTTGAATGGATATTTTAGGAGACCATACCTTTTTTATTTAATTTAATTTTTCTTAAATCATGCTTATTATTGTTTCCTTAAGAAAAAAGACAACAACAACCTAAACCACAACAAATAAAACAATATGTACATAAATGTATAACAGATAGTAATTGTAAATTGAAAAACAAATTATTCAAAAACAAATGAGAGGAAAAAAAGGTTATAATAATAATAACAATAATAATGAATACATAAATAAATAAATACAATTATAAAATTATATATCAACCTGAACCGCAACAAATTAAACAATATGTGCATATAACAGATAGTAACTGTAAATTGAAGAACAAATTATTTTTTTAAAAATGAGAAAAAAAAGGTAATAATAATAATAATAATACAAATAATAAACATAAATAAAGAAATAAATACAATTACAAAATAAAAAATATATAATAGATTCTTTTTTAAATAATGAATAAATATAACAATAGTAATGTTGATAATAATAAATAAATGAATAAAATAAATTCACACACCAGATTCCCAGCACCTTTAACCCCGGGGTCACGTGGCCGTATCTTAACGCAAGACAGAAAACATTGTTTTTTAATGCGCTGGTCAATTTCAAGATTTTGGGTTATTTTGCTTCCATAACATGTCTTCTTTCAGGATAGTGGGAAGAAACATTTATTTTACTACTTCTGTAGATTCCTCCCATTCTTTCAACCGTTAGGTAATGCCTCATTTGCATATTTAAACATAACATTTCAGAAAACTCGTAATACAAAGAATAATTATCTTAATGTCAGTATTCAACTGGTAAAGTGTAATGGTGATATCTACTAGTTGATATGTTTAAACTATATTCTGAAGGTTTGTACATATCATTTACAACATTTTATTCCTAAAAACATGGCAATCTTTTGTTCTTTATTTTTTATGGCTGACCATATATTCTGATGTATGGGGTGGTATAAAGAGATATCCTCATTTAAAAACCTTCGACTCTAACATGTTGACAAAATGAAACCAGGATTTTGAACATGGCTTTATCGCCTGAGATATTGATGTTTAAAATGTTCTGCTCATAGAAAACTCTGCTGCAGATCAAATCAAGCGCTTTCTAAACTAACAGCCAGCAGCTGGCGATCCAGATGTTTTGGCTTCACTTTTAGATATTTACTATACAACCCATGTGTTTATGATCAAATTAAGAACATACAATTGTTTATCTGGCTCTTATTGTTACGAATTTTGCTCTCAAAGTGCACCAATTGATGCATTTAACTTTAAAATGTAGTTAGCAAATAGATATAAGAACTGGACTCAGTCAGGACCGGATCTAACAAAAATGAAAAGTTCTTGTTCTCCACCAGAATTACTGAGAATTCACTGAAACAACATTTAACCTCCGGGAGTTAGAACACACTCGAACAGTGAAATGAATGAATACAACGTGAACATTTTGAGACGCAGATTTGTTGAGGCCCGGCTCTGTCCGTGAATGAAAACACTCGGCGGGTCATGAGACTCCCAGAAGGATTACCTCGGACCGGAGTCATGAGACCGGCTGCAACAAAGAGCCCTGCTGCCTCACATGCTCGTCATATGAACCCGCTCAGCTGCATGAAGTCAACTCCTTTCTCATCTCTGAGCTACACCAACGCTGCACACTGAGCCCGGTCCTAGGAGAGCTGTTGGGTCCTCGGAGAGCAGCCGGGTCCCAGAGAGCTGTTGGGTCCTCGGAGAGCAGTCGGGTCCTCAGAAATCAGCCTGGTCCTCAGTCCTCGGAGATGGCCCGGTCGGGACCAGTTTTAGGACCGAGCGAGACGTCTGGAGGTTCAGGTACAGACGGAGTCGTCGCTGCTGGGGGCGTTCATATGGACCCATTTGAAGGCACCAATAATCACGGAGTCTAGTGAAAGTGCCGTTGGATTCTCTGAACACCGCGGTTGTCTTTTCCTGAGTCCTTCTGAATTCTCCTTCACGTCTTTCCTTGACCTCACGACGTTTTCCATCGAGGTCGAGGAGAAGAAGTTAGGAGAAGGCGTAACTTTTTGACTTTTTCGACCGCAGCCCTGTTTGCTTTCTGGTTCAACCTCTACTTCTTCTTCTACTCTGTTTACTGGTAGATTACAGCCTTGCGTAGTCTATATTGGCAATTACTGACCAAACTACGTAGCCTGGTTTATTCGTTTTAAACCGGTTGAATGAAACACGCCTAATTCACGTTTATTTTTTGTGACATTTAAAAAATTCACTCAAAATTCGCTTTATAATTGAACAGAAACTAAAACGACTACAGCGACACACAGAGTCATTAGTCTGGATTGAAACGCCCATTTAAAGGACATGTGTGTGTTTGCTCTGCAGCAGGATCAGCAGCAGGATCAGCAGGATCAGGACGGGACGGGGCGATAAGAGGATTTCATGCATAAAGAAATAGAGAGCTCCACTCTCCCAGTAATTAGCCAGATACATGCAGCCATGGACAGTTTATAATGACGGTTTAATTTGGAGCTGCAGCTTAAATGATCGTTCAGAGATTTAAAGTTCTGCAGCAGTCGGATTTGGAAATATGCAAAGATTATTTTCAATAATGTTTTAAACCTTCCACGTTTATTAGCTAACAGGGTGACAAGTTATTTACGGTGTAACTTCCTGCAGTGAACTGTGCCTGCATCGTATGAATCAGTACATTTAATATAAATACTAACCGGTTCCTACCGGTACCCAACGGGGAACAAGGGAGCAGCTTCAGAGGAACTATGAACTGAATGATACTTTACCTTCGGGGTTCAACACGCTGTTCTCATCCACCGTTCATAGCTATACCTAGAAGTAATGCACTGTAATTCATATTCAGGAAATCAATTCACATTTAATCCACGTAATTGTGAACCAGGAAGTATAAAGAGCGAGAAACGCCCCGCAGGAAGGAGGGCAGGTCTAAAAACACTGAAACCAGAAGTCAGCCTCGATTTATGCGTCACGTAATCAAACTGTAAATCGCGGGCGTGTGACCGCCAGCAGTCTTCTTCTTCACTGCCTTTGAGGTCGTATTGTCGTGTTTCTTGGCGTGTTAGCGCCGCCTGCAGGTCAGAGAGATAACGTGAGGCGTGGTTGGCAGGAAGGTGAACGGCGTCCTCGATGTGTGATACGAACAAAACCAGGACTCGCTCACCAGAGACATTCTTTACTGCTGCAGACTGTCCGTCACTCGTCTCTTCATTCATTCTGATTAAATCTAGTTTAGAAGATTTCAGTTAGTCTTCAGATGAAACGGAAAGTTCACTGAAGAAGTGAGTACTGAAAGTGGGATTGATTGATTGATTGATTGATTGATTGATTACGTTTCCCCCAAATTCATCCTGACAGATTTCTATATGTATGTTTGTAAACTTTGGGATCTCTGCTGGAATTTAAACAAAAGTTCTGACCATCGATCAATAACTAGCTTGTTTGTAATAAGATCAAACTGATTATTGATTACTGATTATTTCTTATGTTATTTAACTGATTAAATGTCCAACATTTCAGTGTCCGTAATGTAAACTGACTCAGATTTGAGTAGTCCTGATGTTTCCTTCCTGTTTGTGTTCAGACTCAGAGAGCGTGGATCGAGAGGACTTTCCAGAAGAGAGAATGTGTCCAGATTATTCCCAGCAAAGACGCCAGCAGGTCCGAACAGCCTGGACGGCTTCCAGAGTTTCATATACTCTCTCTTGTTTCCTGTCGTCTCTCTGCCGTCTGATTTAAAGCGTTGTTGTTGTTGTTGTTGTTGTTGTTGATGTTGATGTTCAGGTGCGGTTGTGGTCAGCCGGTGTCGCAGCACACCTCGGTCCCTGCGGGGGCCAAAGAGGAGGGGGCCCCTCTGGTCCAGCTGGAGGTCCAACCTGCAGAGAGGTGGAACCCCCTGAAACACACCCAGACCTCGTCCACCGACTCCTACGGGGTCATCGAGTTCCAGGGAGGAGGACACGTCAACAAGGCCTTGGTGCTTTTATACTTTACTTTAATATATATATATATATATATATATCACATGGAATGTTTGTTATTTATCGTTTAATGTGTTTGAGCATTTAATAGTTGATGTTTAATACTTCATATATTATGTGTTTAATCTTTTTAAATATTGTTAATATATTTAATATTTAATATTAATTGTGTGATTAGTAATCAACATTTGATATTGAATGATTAATATTTAACATTTAATGTTTTAGCATTCAATAGTTCATTTTTAATATTTGTGTTTAATTTTTTTTATATTTTTGATTTTTTTATATTTTAATGTTAATATGTTTAATATTTAATATAAATTTCGTGATTAATATTTAACATTTAATAGTTAATATTTGATGTGTTTAATCTTTTAGATATTTGTAATATTTTAATGTTAATATTTATAATTAACATTAATTACGTGATGTTTAACAATTGACATTAAATGTTCAATATTTAACATTTAATGTTTTAAAATTGAATAATTAATGTTTGATATTTAATATTTGATGTATTTAATCTTTTAAGTAATTTAGTACTTTTTAAATATTTAAATATTTTTAATGTTTTAGAGTTTAATGTTTTTATTAAATTATTATATTAATTGACATTAAATGTTTAATATTTAATGTTTTTTAATGTTTTCAGCATTTAATAGTTAATTTATAATATTTAATATTTGTGTTTAATTTTATTAAATATTTTCACATATCTTTATATTTGTAATGTTAATATGTTTAATATTTAATATTAATTGCGTGTTGCATGTTTGATATTCAACATTTGACATTAAATGTTTAATATTTTTAATGTTCTAACAGTAAATAGTACATTTTAGTTCAGTATTAAATATTTGATGTTTAATTTGTTTAATATTAATTATGAGATGTTTAATATTCAACATTTGACATTCAATGTTAAATATTTCACGTTTAATATTTAATATTTAATATTATTTAATGTTTCTGTGGTACACCAACACCAGCGGATCAATAACAGTTCCTCCTCTTTTCACTCTTCCTCCTCTTCCTCCTCTTCCTCCTCCATCCTCCTCTTCCTCCTCCTCCTCTTCCTCCTCTTCCTCCTCCATCCTGCTCTTCCTCCTCCTCCTCCTCCTCCTCCTCCTCCATCCTCTTCCTCCTCTTCCTCCTCCATCCTGCTCTTCCTCCTCCTCCTCCTCTTCCTCCTCGTCCTCCTCCTCCTACTCCTCTTCCTCCTCCTCCTCCTCCTCCTCCTCCAGTACATCCGTGTGTCCTATGACTCTAAAGCGGACCACCTGCTCCACCTGATGATGAAGGACTGGCAGCTGGAGCTCCCCACGCTGCTGATCTCGGTCCACGGCGGCCTGCAGAACTTCGACCTGCCCCCCAAACTGAAGCAGGTTTTTGGGAAAGGCCTGATCAAAGCCGCGGTGACCACCGGAGCCTGGATCTTCACCGGAGGAGTCAGCACCGGTACAAACCCGACCTTTTACCTTTCGCCGTGTTGATCGGAGACTGGTGTTGAACTCTGGACGGAGCCAGGCTAGCTGTTTCCCCCCGTTTCCAGTCTTTATGCTAAGCTAAGCTAATCCAGCTGTGTTCTCATCAGACAGCTGAACATCTGGAACAAACAGCAGGACGACTGACGGCGACTAAATTATAATTCATTTGAGCAAAAAGATGTAAAATGTCCCTGATGACCACTTCAAGTCCTTTTAGTTTTTCAGTTTAAGACATAATCCACATCAGTTCAGAAGGCTTCGGCTTCATAGACCCTTTTAGTGATGAGGTCATGATGAGGTCATAACGGTGCTAGCTGGAGGCTAAACAAAGGAAGGACTGGAGGCTAACGGCTGCTGTTAGCAGAAGGCTAACTATTAGCAACCCTTTCTCTGCGTCTCTGAAACGCTTCTCTGATGTCGTCCGACTCTCTTTGTGACTGACGTTACTGAAGGAGCGTTAACTAGAGACATCCGGAGAGGACAGCGCCGGGTCGCGGTCCCTCTGCCTCACTCCTCGCCGCCAGGAGACCACTTCACCTGCAGTAGTCTCCGGCGGCGTAGCGGTCTAATCTGGTCCCGCTGGTTCATGTTCCCAACTCCCTCTGGTGATCCTGGAGAGAGAGTGACGGCACATGTCGAGAGGAACCAGGATGTTCTTCAGACGTTGTTAATAAAGCAAGACAACCATACGTTAGCTAGCGTGTTCAGAGAGTTATTCTGCCTCCGTCATGGCTACTAACGGAGTAAGGAGGTCGATAGACGTAACGATGGATGATGTTTGTGTGGTGATCACGTCTTTCCACTGAAACCTCTTCCTCTGACTGGATCCTGATCTCCGTGGCGTTTCAGGTGTGATCCGCCACGTTGGAGACGCTCTCAAAGATCATTCGTCAAAGTCCAGAGGGAAAGTCTGCGCTATCGGCATCGCACCGTGGGGCATCGTGGAGAACAAGGAGGACCTCATCGGGAGAGACGTAAGACAAACCAGAACCAGACCGAACCAGAACCAGACTGAACCAGACCGAATCAGAACAAACCAGAACCAGACCGAATCAGAACAAACCAGAACCAGACCGAACCAGTACTAGACCGAACCAGAACCAGACTGAACCAGACCGAATCAGAACAAACCAGAACCAGACCGAACCAGAACCAGACCGAACCAGAACTAGACCGAACAAGAACCAGACCGAACCAGAACAAACCAGAACCAGACCGAACCAGAACTAGACCGAACAAGAACCAGACTGAACCAGAACCAGCCCGAACCAGAACCAGACTGAACGAGAACCAGAACAAACAAGAACCAGACCGAACCAGAACCAGACTGAACCAGAACTAGACCGAACCAGAACCAGAACAAACCAGAACCAGACTGTACCAGAACCAGACCAAACCAGAACCAGACTGAACCAGAACCAGAACAAACCAGAACCAGACTATACCAGAACCAGACCGAACCAGAACCAGATCGAACCAGAACCAGACCGAACAAGAACCAGACTGAACCAGAACAAACCAGAACCAGAACCAGACTGTACCAGAACCAGACCGAACCAAAACCAGACCGAACCAGAACCAGACTGAACCAGAACCAGAACAAACCAGAACCAGACTGTACCAGAACCAGACCGAACCAGAACCAGACTGAACCAGAACTAGACCGAACAAGAACCAGACTGAACCAGAACCAGACCGAACCAGAACCAGACCGAACCAGAACCAGAACCAGAACCAGACTGTACCAGAACTAGACCGAACCAGAACCACCTCTGTAAGCTCTTCACATTCTGTGATAATGTTTTTTAAACTATGATTCTCCCTACAGTACCAGCACAGACCACTAGAGGGCCACAGGAAACTGCTGTTACACACACCGACACTCATTGTTCAATAAATCATTAATGTAAAGACTGAAAACAAAGAGTCTCGAAGCAAACAGACGAAACTCTGTTGTTTCCTTTATAACAGCTGCAGTAGCACTGCCGCCGTTTTGGAACGAACAATTAACTTTCACTTCTTATCAATAAACGTTCTTTGATTAAAACTCTCTGTTCTTGACTTGAGCCTCCGTTGTGACTCCTCCCACCTCCGATTGGGCCAATCACGTGTGTGCGTTCCAGGTGACCCGGCCCTATCAGACCATGTCCAACCCGCTCAGCAAGCTGTCGGTCCTGAACAGCAGCCACTCGCACTTCATCCTGTCTGATAACGGGACGGGCGGGAAGTACGGCGCTGAGGTCCGACTCCGGCGGCAGCTGGAGAAACACATCGCTCTGCAGAAGATCAACACGCGTGAGTCACACACCTGGGACACCTGTCAGCCAATCAGGCGCTTCATCTTTCTTCAGGTCTTCGGATGAAACGTTTTGGACTCCTGGTGGCACCATCATGTGACGAATCATGTGACCAACCATGTGACCTGTGGGTTTCCCTTTGTCATCCTATGCCTGGAGATGTCTGTAAGGCAGGGACAGCAAAGGGAGGCTCAGCCGTCACTCACTTCAACCACAGAAGAACCCCACACTGCTAACCAGAGAACCCAGTTAACCAGTTAATGACTCCCTGGTGATCAATAGAATATCATTAAACTCAGTCAGTTTATTAGATATACAGCTGCGTAAACATGCTAGCTGATTAGCTCGCCATCCGTTGTATTGCGGCTCCCCCTCGTTGATCACGTGACCGTCGGTCATGAACCCTGAGGGTGTTTCCTGTGCGTCAGGTCTGGGCCAGGGCGTCCCCGTGGTGTGTCTGATCCTGGAGGGGGGTCCTAACGTCATCTCCATCGTGTTGGAGAGTCTGAAGGAGGAACCTCCGGTCCCCGTCGTCATCTGCGACGGCAGCGGTCGCGCCTCCGACATCATTTCCTTCGCACACAGATACTGCGGGGATGACGGGTGAGTGACGGTTCGGCGTTCTCAGAGATCAAAGCTCTCGTTGCATCACGTGACCGTCTGGTGGTTTTGTTTTCTGTTCAGGTTGCTGAGCGACGGCGTCAAAGACCAGCTGCTGGTCACCATCCAGAAAACCTTCAACTACAGCCGCAGCCAGGCGCAGCAGATCTTCCTCATGCTGATGGAGTGCATGAAGAAGAGAGCTCTGGTAGGTCAGCCGGACCGCTTCATTCAACCGCCATCTTCAAACCCGCGCAACAATGAAACCGCAGAGTTCATTCATCACTCGTCCTGTCGTCTGTGTGTCACATTCATCCTCATTCTCTGTCATGGTTTTCCTTCGAACACATTTATTTGTCGCAGGTCAGAGGTCAGAGGTCAGAGGTCGGGGTGGTTGGAGGGTGCGATTAGCTTTAAATCAAAGATAGTCAGAGGATATTTTACTAAAACTCTGTCACAGAAGCTCAATAATGAAAACCCTTCAATCCCACTCCGACCCGTAGACTGCATATAAAAGAGAACGTAGTCAGCGTGATGTCACCGTGATGTCACTGTGAGGTCATCGTGATGTCACCGTGATGTCACTGTGAGGTCATCGTGATGTCACCGTGATGTCACCCATCGGTTTGAGGACTGTCGTTTTGAAGCCTCGTCTTTGGCATTTTGGCCGTCGCCATCCTGGTTGTTGTTTTTTTGGAACCTAAAGTGACCATGTTTGGAAACCCGGCGGAGGCAGCTGCTGTTACGATAAGTTAACCTTCTCCTTCACGTAAAAGTAGCATACTTCAACTTTATCTTATGAAGTTTACTTAAGTACACTTTACGTAGTAAATATACTAATGTCAATGTACTAGTAGTATACGTGTAAGTGTACTACTTCAATACTTTTAAGTTTATAAAAATACACTTTGAAGTGTAAGAACAATAAACTTTGTGCACACTAGTTTACATCTAAGTTGTATCTTGTACTGTAACTATACTATGAACAATACTACAAGTGAACTTAAAGGTATACTGTTAGTTTAATAGGCTTATACTTGTAGCTCACTTTTTAGTTTATGAAAGTAGACTTTGTATACTTTAACCTGTAGTACTTAGCCAGTGATTTATGTATTACATAAAGAGACTTTTGTTATTTGACTTGATGTTTTGTGACGATAAATTTTTTTTATTAATTTTTCTAACACGGTGAATCCAAAAATGTAGAAATTTCTTGATGAATTGAAGTAAATTTATATTAAAACATTCGTTTCCAAACTCTCACATACTTTAATAGGCGACTCTATCCAACAGTGAGCACAACTACAAGCCTAGTTCACCTTTCTGTAGGCCTATAAGGAAAGAATACTTCATTATGCTTTTATTAAGATGCATCAAACAATCCGGAGGAATCAGGCCGAAGAATCAGCTTCATTCTGGTGTTGTGTACCCGGAATTAGCAGCTAACGCTAGCGCCAAACAGCAAGCTCGGGTGTCAAGGTACATCTGTAATTCTCATTACTGTGATATTAATCAGACACTAATTTTAAAGAGCAACAGTCGACTACTTCTGGAAGTACGTGGATTGGAACACACTCCAGCTCTATTTAACATCATAACTACGTCAACGAGCGCATCAGCAACGCCTCAATGGCGACATATGAATGTAGCTTTACAGTCTTTTAATACGGTGGTTCCCGACCTATTGTCAGTGTGTTAAATGAGTAGTATTTTCTTTTTTATTAAATCAACATTCTTTAATGAATATAACTCGTCAGTGTTGCCTCACTCTGTGAAAATGTTGTTTTTGAAAGGCTAAACGCCAACAAATATGGATCAAAGCAGAATATTTCGTCAGATAAAAACTAGAGCTGTCAAAGATCAGGTGATAATAACGCGTTAACGCTGAAGGGAAGGGACATGACGGCGATCAACCTTCATTTGTTAAGGTAGCGCGAACACTCACAGGCACAAAATAATTATTAGACGTGAATAAAACAAACGTTTAGACAACGAGAGATGACTGCGTACAAACTTGTCAAAATGAAAGTCCAAACATACGTCAGATTACATTGAAGTCTATGGGATCTTCCTATATGTGGCGGTCTGATGTCCGCTTGCCACACCAGAACCCCTGACAGACAGTATAAACCCTTTGACCCCAGATTAGACGGCAGCTCCCGTATGGGGGATATTTAGGCTTCACTTCGGTTCAGCGGGAGGAAGTGGAGACGCGTCGGTCATCTTTCCATACAGTCTGTGATCTAAAGCAGCAGGCTGTAAAAGCAGCAGCAGCGTGGACCTGCCGACTGTGACATTAACGTAATGACCACGGTTTTACCTTTGACCCCAAAACTACGCCGCTTAATGGAGATTGATCCGTTACCCTCCGCCATTTATTTAATCCCACAATCCTCTGCTTCTTCCTGAGGACAGCTGCAGCATTCAGATCAAAATCACATCAATTCACTTAAAATGATTTGTTGTCAGATTAAATGTTTCTGCACAGACCTGAAAGCAACACTGACTGTTCACTGGTCGGTACGTTGATATCACTCGATATCAACGTACTGACAGTAACTCGTCTGTTACTGAGTCAGAACGTCTGTGAAACATAAGATAAGGTGATTCTTTATTGAGGGGAAACTAAGGAGCTGCAGCAGCATAAAGACAGAAAGAAGTAGAGATACTATAGAAAATAGAATAAATGAATTAATGAATGAATAATTAAATAAATAATACAAATAAAACTAATAATAAAGATAATAATGGGTATATACACCTAGAATAAGAATAGAAGTAAAAGTAGAAACTCTCTAAGAGCCGTTAAAGACACAGTTATCAGTGACAGTGGAAGTTAATAATCAGCGTACAATCCTTTAGTCTCTAATACACCTAATATTATAATACTCCTAATACTATAATTCTGTAATAGTCCCAAAACTCCCAGTACTTCAATACTCTTAATTTGGGCTTTCAAAGTTAACACAAATTAATTTTAACGGCACTAATTTCTTTAACGCATTAACGCAATTTTTGATTTATTTAGGTTGTAGCGGCTCAGTTTTAAAGCTAGAGTGAATAGTACTGGTCGCCTGAAAATTGTCAGAAAAATGTCCAAAATCAAGTCCCAAAATGTCCGAAAAACTTCAAAAAAAAGTCTAAAAAATGTAAAAAAACAAAAAAACAAAAAAAAGTCTGAAAAATGTCCGAAAACAACGTAGAAAAATGTAATTTAAAAAAAAAAAAAGTCCCAAAATATCCGAAGAAATGTCTAAAAAAAAAAGTCAAAAAAGTCTGAAAGAAAGTCCCAAAATATCTGAAAAACATCTTAAAAAAAGTCAGAAAAATGTCCAATAAAATGTCCGAAAAAAAGGCAGAAGAAAAGTCTGATACTGGTATCATATGAAACTAGAAAACATGATGAATCAATCGGTACCAACCATGTCAGACTAGCTGGTCATGAAAGAGGTTAAATAACGCTTCAAACTGACACAACATTTTTGTGAGGAAAACTGTCAGAAAAATATCAGAAAAAATGTTTTAAAAAAGTCCAAAAAAATTAAGAAAAATGTTTAAAAATGTCCGAAAAAAGTCGGAAAATTGTCAGATAAAAAGTCCCCAAAATGTTTTAAAAAGTTACAAAAAAAAAAAAAAAAAAAGCAAGAATAATGTCCAATAAAAGTCAGAAGAAAGTCTGAAAAATACTAGCTTGTCATGAAGGTGGGTAAATAACACTTCGAAGTTACACTTGGAGAGGATAAACTGCCATGTCCATGTTCAAAGGGGTCCCTTGACCTCTGACCTCCAGATGTGTGAATGTAAATGGGTTCTATGGGTACCCACGAGTCTCCCCTTTACAGACATGCCCACTTTATGATCATCACATGCAGTTTGGGGCAAGTCATAGTCAAGTCAGCACACTGACACACTGACAGCTGTTGTTGCCTGTTGGGCTGCAGTTTGACATGTTATGATTGGAGCATATTGTTTTATGCTAAATGCAGTACCTGTGAGGGGTTCTGGATCAATATCTGTTATTGATTTGTGTTGTTAATTGATTTACAATAATAAATATATACATACATTTACATAAAGCAGCATATTTGTCCACTCCCATGTTGATAAGAGGATTAAATACTGGACTGATCTCCTTTAAGGTTCATTTAGAACAGATGATGTTTGATTAATTGCAATTAAATATTTTAATTGATTGACAGCTCTAGATGACAGTGTAATGTGTGTTGTGTTGTGTGTTGTGTTGTGTAGATCACAGTGTTCAGGATGGGCTCAGAGGGACAGCAGGACATAGAGATGTCCATCCTGACGGCTCTGCTCAAAGGTAACAACACAACACTGTAATCATGTTAATCATAGGGTAATACTGATTAATGAGGTCAAAGGTCACCTGTGTTGTTTATTGGTGTGATTTCAGGTACGAATGCGTCGGCGTCTGATCAGCTGAGTTTGGCGCTGGCCTGGAACAGAGTGGACATCGCTCGCAGTCAGATCTTTGTGTACGGTCACCACTGGCCTGTGAGTTTACACGTGATTACATTTCATCTAGATGACATCATATCAATCACAAAAAAGTATATTCTGTGTTCTTCTTATTGTAAACAAATCCCATGAAAAACTAATAATGAATTGATCCTCCTGAACGTTCTCACTCCCAGCTTGTCTAACACTGCCGAACCAACCATGGGACCACTATTGGTGCCCCGTGTGAGGCTAAAAGTAACGTTGACTTATTTTGTCACGGGACTCGTCAGTATCGCATCGTGAAGTTAACGTCAACCACGATTGTTTCCTAACCATAACTAAGTGGTCGTGTTGCCTAGACCTAACTTCCTGTGGAAACGGAAGTTTATTTTGAAAGCACTGACCGAGCGGCAGTATTTGATGAGCTGGGAGTGAGAACGTGTTGTCCTGCTGCCACTAAATGTGGATTAATCCGCCGATGAAAAAAATCCCCAACACAGTCTCTGTTTCTTCCTGTTGGTTTGATGAAAACTACGGTGAGCAGCTGGATGAAAGTAAGGGAAGTAAGACGACCAGAAACCGTCTTTCCCTCCGTTAACAGATCAGTTGTCCCACAGTTAAAGAAGCCAAACTGACTGTATGTTGCTGGTGTTTCTGCAGCCTGTGAGCTCTTCACCCACCGACCGGCCCAAAAGTCCGGTGGTCCAGCGACCACCAGCGGGAGGAGGAGGGAAAGGGAAAGCCCGGGGGAAGAAAGGGAAAGGAGGCAAAACCAAACCTGAACCACCTGAGGAGACCGACCCCAGGAAACTGGAGCTGCTCAGCTGGGTCAGTCACTAACATCAGGATCCATGACAGAACCTCATAACTCAGACACCCCCGCCGGGACTGATGATGATGATGATGATGATGATGATGATGATGATGATGATGATGATGTTGCGACAGGTGAACTCTCTGGAGCAGGCCATGATGGACGCTCTGGTGTTGGACAGGGTGGACTTTGTCAAACTGCTGATCGAGAACGGAGTCAACATCCATCACTTCCTGACGATTCCTCGCCTGGAGGAGCTGTACAACACGGTGAGACGTACCTGAAGACACCACGTAGTCCTCAGTGTCCTCAGTGTTATATATCACATGAGAGATAATGTCCAGCTGGCGGGTCATTGTTGTGAAATAAACCCCGACAGGGCGTTGTGCATCGCCCAACAATGACCCGCTAGCTGTACATTATCACGTTTATAACACGGCTATTTACTGAAGGTTGAATGTTTATCTGCACATCTGTACTGTAGCCTACAGCTGCTGACCTACTTACCTACTTTACAACACATCTGTATCATTTCACTTGATAATGAAGTTACTTTAATATGAATATTTCTTATTTTAGTTTTGTTAACGGTCCATTAAAACAAATTCATATAGCTGATATTACCTTATTATATCAGAGTGATGTTTAAAAAAGCTTCTTTTATATGAACGGCGTTTCTCTTGTTTGTTGTGAAGACGAGTTATGAAACAAAAGCTTTGTGCTTTAACCTCCATATTCTCATCGACATGTTTATCTGCAGCTTAACATCCATCAGCGATGCTCTTCATCTTCTGTTATATCACCGCCGGCCTCTAATCTTTATCTGCGTGCCTCTAAAACCAGCTCTTAAAACATCATGTGAGTCACGTTATTGTCAGATTATAAAGAGAAGCTGTCTGCCGCCGTCTGTGTGTCACCACACGTATTATATTGTTATTATCATTATTATTATAATGTTCACACACTCAATTCATCTGCTTGTGAAGTGCAACAAGTCCAATTAGAGCAAACACATGAGTCAGTAATCACTGTAACAGCTGCAGCGTTAATCACACACAGTTCTAATATCACGGTTTAAGCACAATAATACTGCATTTATACACCTAGCACAAATATCGTCTATCAACTGTCAATTTATACTTTCAATAATAAATAATGATCCAAAGCAATTTGTAATAAAAGAAGATTTCCATTGAAATAAACGTCTGTTACGAGTCATTACATCTGTCGGTGAAGGAGAGTAACACGATAGGGACTGAGCCTAAAGTATTGTAATATTTATATATTTGCAGTATTACAAACTCTCTCTGTGGGGATAGTCCTGAAAAAGAAGATGCTGTTTTACAGGTTTTTTTCTCCATTGCATACACACTTCAAAAAAATGGAACCGTGTTAAAATGAAATATTTATAAAAATATTTTCCTAAACCTTTCTTGATTTCACATTTGTCCCAGACGTTTCCAGGCCGGTTTTCCACAACCGTACGAACCCTGTTTTTGTTGTTGTTGTTGTTGTTGTTGTTGTTGTTGTTGTTGTTTACTCTTCATCCGTTTCCTGTTTGTTTTGCTGTTTGTGTCCTGTAGAAGTTGGGACCGGCCAACACGCTGCACTTTGTGGTCAGAGACGTGAAAAAGGTGAGTTTTGTGTATTTAAACATCTTTAATCAAGAATAGCTCCACAACTAGAAGGTCTACCTGCATGATTGTGGTCTCTATGGATAGGTAAGACCTCAGAGAATTCATCCCCAGTGTCAGTAACACTGTGACTCTTACTATGCCTGAGTGAACTGTGTTATGACAGTGGATAACACCATTATAGCAATGATGCTATGCACAGAGATGACCACTGAATTCATTCAGCAACTCCTCGACTACAACTGAGCCAAAGCAGATATAAATAACACAAAGCACATAGATTCTATAAAGATTTTAGTCAGGATAGGACCAGGAGGACTTTCCATCTGGACCACTTGGATACCCAAAGTGTGCCAAATGTGGTTTTCTACCTCTTGAAAGGGAATCAGGCTCTAAGATACTCCTGATATCCACTACAGGAGGCGACGTGCACACAGTGGAACCTATGGCCATGACATTCACCCTGTGCATCATCACATTCTACCATTGTGCATCATCACATTCTACCATTGTGCATCATCATATTCTACCATTGTGCATCATCACATTCTACCATTGTGCATCATCACATTCTACCATTGTGCATCATCACATTCTACCATTGTGCATCATCACATTCTACCATTGTGCATCATCATATTCTACCATTGTGCCTCATCACATTCTACCATTGTGCACAGTATAACATCAATAGAAAACAACTAAATTGTATAATTTTGACTCCAAATGGAGTAGTTTTATTATAATAATGAAATATAATCAAGTAAATCTAGATAATAACAAATAAGATCAATAAAAATGTAAATAAGATAACAAAAAATAATCCAACGTCAAGTATAAACATTCAATATAAAAATATTATAAAATAAAAATACAATCTGTCGTGTGTTGATTTTCTAACTAAATATATTGAAATCATTGTCCAAAAAACATTGTTTGGACCAAATCCACGCAGAGCGTTGTTTTAGTCGCGTTAAGGCCTCGACTTTTAGAGACTATTCAGAATAAAGACCAACAACAGCATTTTATGAAGTTTTAAAGGCAGTGCTTTAACTCACAGCTCAGCTGAATCGGTACCGGGTCCGTCGGGTAAAAGAGGTTAAAGGATTTTGTTTGTCATCAAAGAAAGAAGCTGATTTTAAAAAAATGTATTTCTGTAAGTCGACTTATAACAACCTGCAAACATCTCAGCCACACAGGAGGACACCAATCAATCAATCAGTCTATCAGTTCTGAATATCAGATGGATTTTATATTACATGACTGTTCCTTAAAAACAAACCTCCTTCCTTCAGGCTTATATTAACGCTTTGTTCCCCACAATAACAATAGTAATAATAATAGCATTAATAATACTGACGGAGTTATCCAAATTTACGCCATTTTCCCGTCATGTTACCCATTAACAATAATATAGTTATTCATAATCATTAAATAGATACTAATATAATAATTTCACTTGTGAGTAATTACAAATGTAATTAGTAATAAAGTATAATTTATTTATTAACTCGTCTCCTTCCTCTGTACAATCCTTTGTGTTCCAGGGTAATCTCCCTCCAGACTACCAGATCACTCTGATCGATATCGGCCTGGTGCTGGAGTTCCTGATGGGTGGAGCGTACCGCTGCTACTACACCAGGAAGAGCTTCAGGTCGCTGTACAACAACCTGTACGGCCTCAAGCGAGTGAGCAAACTGCCACTGAATGTCCACGTTAAAAAACTACAGCATCAGGTTCAAAACAACAGTCCTGTTAAAAACGACAGCACCAAGTTCAAAAACTACAACGTCACATTCAAAAACTACAGCATCATGTTCAAAAACTACAGCATCATGTTCAAAAACTACAGTGTCATGTTCAAAAACTACAGCATCATGTTCAAAAACTACAGCGTCACGTTAAAAAACTACAGCATCATGTTCAAAAACTACAGTGTCATGTTCAAAAACTACAACATCACGTTAAAAAGCTACAGCGTCAAGTTAAAAAACTACAGCACCAAGTTAAAAAACTACAACGTCACATTAAAAAACTACAGCGTCAGGTTCAAAAACTACAGCGTCAGGTTCAAAAACTACAGCGTCACGTTAAAAAACTACAGCGTCAAGTTAAAAAACTACAATGTCCCGTTCAAAAACTACAGAGTCAACTTAAAAGACTACAGCGTCAGGTTCAAAAACTACAGCGTCATGTTCAAAAACTACAGCGTCAAGTTCAAAAACTACAACGTAACGTTAAAAAACGACAGCGTCACGTTAAAAAACTACAATGTCCCGTTCAAAAACTACAGAGTCAAGTTAAAAAACTACAGTGTCAGGTTAAAAAACTACAGCATCATGTTAAAAAACTACAGCGTCAACCTCAAAAACTACAGAGTCACTTTAAAAAACTACAGTGTAATGTTCAAAAACTACTGTGTCATGTCAAAAAAACACATCGTCAAATTAAAAAACTACAGCGTCACATTCAAAAACTACAACGTTAAGTTAAAAAACTACAGCATCAGGTTCAAAATCTACAGCGTTGCGTTAAAAAACTAGTGTCACATTAAAAAAAATGACATCGTCACATTCAAAAAGTTGCTTTTTAAAGATCCTGGACATGAAGAATCAACTCAGTGATCATTCGAGCAACGATAGACGATTTAATTGACGTGTGTTTTTAAAAACGTATACAGTACATTTCTGGAATAATAAACTGATCTTTTCATATTTTGTTTTACAGCCTAAAGCTCTGAAACTTCTTGGAATGGAGGTGTGTTATATCTATTTTAAATATTCCTGCTGTATATCTGATTGTGGACTCGGTGTCTGATGTGTGGACTCATGTGGACCGGTTCCTGCAGGACGACGAGCCCCGTCCGAAGGGTAAAGGAAAGAAGAACAAGAAGAAGGAGGAGGAGGTGGACATCGACGTGGACGACCCAGAGGTCAGCAGGTTTCAGTACCCGTTCCACGAGCTGATGGTGTGGGCCGTGCTCATGAAGCGCCAGAAGATGGCGCTGTTCCTGTGGCAGCGGGGGGAGGAGGCCATGGCCAAAGCGCTGGTGGCCTGTAAACTCTACAAGGCCATGGCCCACGAGTCATCCCAGAGCGAGCTGGTGGACGACATCTACCAGGACCTGGAGAACAACTCCAAGTAAGTCCCACAGACCCAGAGACCAGGTCCTGTTCAGACCAGAGAGCCCCACATAGAAAGGGTTACCAACACATCTTATTTTCTGCCTGTGTTCTTTTGCTGTCATGTGATCATCAGCCAATCAGAGTTAAGAGTCAGAACAACATTCAACACAACATACTGATAAAACTATCACATCCTATAAATAAGAACAAGTTATGTGGAGCGACACTGGAGCCTGAACTACAGCGTCACATAAAAAACTACAGAGCCACGTTTAAGAACTACAGCGTCACATAAAAAACTACAGCGTCACGTTAAAGAACAACAGCATAACGTTAAAAAACGACAGCGTCACATTAAAAAACTACAGCGTCATGTTCAAAAACTACAGCTTAACATTTTAGAACTACAGCGTCACGTTAAAAAGCTACAACGTCACATTTAAGAACTACAGCATCACGTTAAAAAATTACAGCTTCACGTTCAAAAACTACAGTCACATTCAAAAACTACAGCATCACGTTTAAGAACTACAGCGTCACATTTAAGAACTACAGAGTCACATTCAAAAACTACAGCATCACGTTCAAAAACTACAGCGCCACGTTAAAGAACTACAGAGTTAAGTTCCAAAATTACAGCTTCATGTTCAAAAACTACAGCGCCACGTTAAAGAACTACAGCATAACGTTAAAAAACGACAGTGTCACATTAAGAAACGACAGCGTCACGTTGAAAAACTACAATGTCATGTTCAAAAACTACAGCTTAACGTTTTAGAACTACAGCGTCACGTTAAAAAACTACAGCGTCACATTTAAAAACTACAGCGTCACATTTAAGAACTACAGCGTCACGTTAAAAAAACGACAGAATCACATTTAAGAACTACAGCGTCACGTTTAAGAACTACAGCATCACGTTAAAAAATTACAGCTTCATGTTCAAAAACTACAACGTCAAGTTAAAAAACTACTGCGTCAAATTAAAAAACGACAGTGTCATGTTCAAAAACTACAGCGTCATGTTCAAAAACTACAGCATCAAATTAAAAAACTACAGCGTCATGTTCAAAAACTATAGCATCACATTAAAAAGCTACAGCGCCAAGTTTAAGATCTACAGCGTCACGTTCAAAAACTACAGCATCACGTTCTAAAACTACAGTGTCACATTCAAAAACTACAGCATCACATTCAAAAACTACAGCATCACGTTCTAAAACTACAGCATCACATTCTAAAACTACAGCGTCACATTCAAAAACTACAGCATCACGTTCTAAAACTACAGCGTCACATTCAAAAACTACAGCATCACGTTCTAAAACTACAGCGTCACATTCAAAAACTACAGCATCACATTCAAAAACTACAGCATCACATTCAAAAACTACAGCATCACGTTCTAAAACTACAGCATCACATTCAAAAACTACAGCATCACGTTCTAAAACTACAGCATCACATTCTAAAACTACAGCATCACGTTCTAAAACTACAGCATCACATTAAAAAACTACAGCATCACGTTCAAAAACTACAGCATCACGTTCTAAAACTACAGCATCACATTCTAAAACTACAGCATCACGTTCTAAAACTACAGCATCACATTCAAAAACTACAGCATCACGTTCTAAAACTACAGCATCACGTTCTAAAACTACAGCATCACGTTCAAAAACTACAGCATCACATTCAAAAACTACAGCATCACGTTCTAAAACTACAGCGTCACATTCAAAAACTACAGCATCACGTTCTAAAACTACAGCGTCACATTCAAAAACTACAGCATCACATTCAAAAACTACAGCATCACGTTCTAAAACTACAGCGTCACATTCAAAAACTACAGCATCACGTTCTAAAACTACAGCGTCACATTCAAAAACTACAGCATCACGTTCTAAAACTACAGCGTCACATTCTAAAACTACAGCATCACATTCTAAAACTACAGCGTCACATTCAAAAACTACAGCATCACGTTCTAAAACTACAGCGTCACATTCAAAAACTACAGTATCACGTTCTAAAACTACAGCCTCACATTCAAAAACTACAGCATCACGTTCTAAAACTACAGCATCACGTTCTAAAACTACAGCATCACATTAAAAAACTACAGCATCACGTTCAAAAAACTACAGCATCACGTTCTAAAACTACAGCGTCACATTCTAAAACTACAGCATCACATTCTAAAACTACAGCGTCACATTCAAAAACTACAGCATCACGTTCTAAAACTACAGCGTCACATTCAAAAACTACAGCATCACGTTCTAAAACTACAGCCTCACATTCAAAAACTACAGCATCACGTTCTAAAACTACAGCATCACATTCTAAAACTACAGCATCACGTTCTTAAAACTACAGCATCACATTAAAAAACTACAGCGCCAAGTTTAAGATCTACAGCGTCACTTCAAAAACTACAGCATCACGTTCTAAAACTACAGTGTCAATTCAAAAACTACAGCATCACATTCAAAAACTACAGCATCACGTTCTAAAACTACAGCATCACATTCTAAAACTACAAGCGTCACATTCAAAAACTACAGCATCACATTCTAAAACTACAGCATCACGTTCTAAAACTACAGCATCACATTAAAAAACTACAGCATCACGTTCAAAAACTACAGCATCACGTTCTAAAACTACAGCATCACATTCTAAAACTACAGCATCACGTTCTAAAACTACAGCATCACATTCAAAAACTACAGCATCACGTTCTAAAACTACAGCATCACATTCTAAAACTACAGCATCACGTTCTAAAACTACAGCATCACATTAAAAAACTACAGCAATCACGTTCAAAAACTACAGCATCACGTTCTAAAACTACAGCATCACATTCTAAAACTACAGCATCACGTTCTAAAACTACAGCATCACATTCAAAAACTACAGCATCACGTTCTAAACTACAGCATCACGTTCTAAAACTACAGCATCACGTTCAAAACTACAGCATCACATTCAAAAACTACAGCATCACGTTCTAAAACTACAGCGTCACATTCAAAAACTACAGCATCACGTTCTAAAACTACAGCGTCACATTCAAAAACTTACGCATCACATTCAAAAACTACAGCATCACGTTCTAAAACTACAGCGTCACATTCAAAAACTACAGCATCACGTTCTAAAACTACAGCGTCACATTCAAAAAACTACAGCATCACGTTCTAAAACTACAGCGTCACATTCTAAAACTACAGCATCACATTCTAAAACTACAGCGTCACATTCAAAAACTACAGCATCACGTTCTAAAACTACAGCGTCACATTCAAAAACTACAGTATCACGTTCTAAAACTACAGCCTCACATTCAAAAACTACAGCATCACGTTCTAAAACTACAGCATCACATTCAAAAACTACAGCATCACGTTCTAAAACTACAGCGTCACATTCTAAAACTACAGCATCACGTTCTAAAACTACAGCGTCACATTCTAAAACTACAGCATCACATTCTAAAACTACAGCGTCACATTCAAAAACTACAGCATCACGTTCTAAAAACTACAGCGTCACATCAAAAACTACAGCATCCACGTTCTAAAACTACAGCCTCACATTCAAAAACTACAGCATCACGTTCTAAAACTACAGGCATCACATTCAAAAACTACAGCATCACATTCAAAAACTACAGCATCACGTTCTAAAACTACAGCGTCACATTCAAAAACTACAGCATCACATTCAAAGACTACAGCATCACATTTAAGAACACACAGCATCACATTAAAAAACTACAGCATCACATTTAAGAACTACAGCATCACGTTCAACAAGTACAGCGTTATGTTTAAGAACAACAACGTCACGTTAAAAAACTACAGCGTTATGTTTACTGCAGCACCACGTGAAGTCTGACAGTGTCGAGCTGAGGTCTCACATGTCCTAACAAGGACACCGTACTGAGGATTGAGCCGTAGATTAGGACACGTTTTTAGATCACTAGCTGTAACACAGCTGACGTTGTGTTTCATATAAAGATGGTGAACGACTGACAGGAAGTGTTCGGTGTTTCCGGCATCTAGTGATTGAACCTCACATCCGCTGCGTCTCTTCTGTTGCAGGGAGTTCGGCCAGCTGGCCTACGAGCTTTTGGATCAGTCGTACAAACACGACGAGCAGGTGGCGATGAAGCTGCTGACGTACGAGCTGAAGAACTGGAGTAACTCCACCTGTCTGAAGCTGGCGGTCGCCGCCAACCACAGAGACTTCATCGCACACACCTGCAGCCAGATGCTGCTGACGGACATGTGGATGGGATGTCTGAGGATGGGCAAGAGCAAACAGCCTCAAGGTAACCACAATACAGCACTGGGGACTCTGCAGGATCTGGACTGGACCCTGCAGGACCTCGGGAGAAGCTTCAGTGCAAAGAACAGATATCGGCGAGAAGTGAAAGTCAATAGTTGGTTCCATGTCAACATCAGCTCCCATCAGCAGAGCCATGCTTCCGACATTTTGGACTGAAAGACACGGCAGTAAAACGTCCTCCTTCAAAGAGACGTACAAAAGTACAACTACATTATTTCTATTTTATTATATTCTACCGAAATGTCCTATGTTGAACAATAAAATATTATAAATATAACATGTGTTCTCAGTCCAAAATGACGACAGCGGCTGCACCAGAGTTTCGTCTCTTTGCTTCTAGACTTTGTCTTCTAAACTCACCGCTAGACAGCGCCACACACTGGACATTTTAAAGTCATATCATTTCACATGAAAAACAGCTGGCTGATGTGGTAACGAGATGATTTCTGTCTCCAGGTGATTATCGGGATCATTTTCCCTCCTGCGATTCTCCTCCTGGAGTTTCGTCTCGGAGACGAAGCTTCGTATCATTCGTCCAGAGAGAACGACGACGACAAAACTAAAGACGAAGACACCAAATCCAGCAAGGTAACAACCCGACCGGCGGAACGGCTTCAGCGTCATTAACTTCAGCTTTATTAGTTTACAGCCGTGTGAGTGATTAAGAGTTTGTTTCAGGACGCCGTCTCTAACGTGGACGCTATGTCAAAGAAAGGAGACGAAGAAGAAGAACAGAAGAAACACAAGAGGAAGACTCCCATTGGGAGGAAGATCTACGAGTTCTACAGCGCTCCTTACACTAAGTTCTGGTTCAACACGGCAAGTTATTAAATATCATATCCTGTAATATCAACTCCAACTACGTTGACTACAACGGTTGACTACAAGCGTTTTCCCCCCGAGTGTGAACGCACGCAGTCATTTTTCCATACAAGTAACCCGTCAATAACATAATGTATAATATATGATGTGGTGATGCTGGTTGTTTAGTTGTTAAACATCATACAGTCACACATGGTTGTGAAACACACACTTCCTCCAGCCAGCTGTGGTTAGCATAGCTTAGCATAAAGACTGGAAACAGAGGGAAACAGCTGGCCTGGATCTCTCAGATGATAAAAGTGATTTATAGTTTGTTACGTTAGACCAGATGAAATGTGTGAAACCAACGGTGCAGTTTTCTGATATTGAAGTGACTCCAGGAGATATGTATCTATACATAAATGTGTATTTTTCACAAACACTGTTTATAGTAACAAATAGCAGCTATAAATACAATACCAGTATGTGATATGTTTTTATACTCTACCGTATAAATAATAATAATAATAATATGACATAACAGAATACAACAAAAGACAAAATATAGAAAGATAATGCCATGTGTTGTTATGTTAGTAGTAGGGTAGTGTAGTATAATAATAATGACAATAATAATAATAATAATAGTAATGATAAAAATAATAACAATAATAATAATATTTATAATAAAATGATTATAAATATAATAATAATTACAATAATAATAATAGTGATTATAATTATAATAATGATAATAATAATAATATATAATAATGACAATAATAATAATAATAATAATGATAATAATGATAATTATAATATAAATAATGATTCTAATAATAATAATAATGATAAAATGATATAATAATAATGATAACAATTACAATAATGACAATTAATAATATTGATAATAATATAATAATGATTATAATAATAATACAAATTATAATTATAATAATTATAATATTGATAATAAAAATAATAATTATAATAATAATAATAATATTGATAATAATAATAATATTAATAATGATTATAATGATGATGATAATAATAATGATAATTATAACAATAATAATGAATAATATAATAGTAAAAATAATAATGATAATAATAATAATATTGATAATAATGATAATAATAATAATTATGATAATAATGATAATAGTAATCATAATCATAATAATAATAGCATTAAAACCGGTGTTAAAAACAGAGTTCTGTACCATGTGAAGTAAAATGAGAACGTGTACTAACCATCTGTGGATTTGTGTGTCAGATCTCGTACTTGGTGTACCTGATGTTGTATAACTACATCATCCTGGTGAAGATGGAGCGATGGCCGTCTCTGCAGGAGTGGATCGTCATCTCTTACATC
>CM025826.1:1140074-1243681 GCA_014673565.1 Sebastes schlegelii | reverse complement strand
TCCACACATCTGGAGGTCAGAGGTCGAGGGACCCCTTTGAACATGGACATGACAGTTTTTCCTCTCCAACATGTAGTGTAAGTTTGCAGCGTTATTTAACCTTCTTAACAACAAGCTAGTCTGACCTGGTTGTTACTGTTGGATTCATCAGGTTTATAGTTTCATATATACAGTATACCAGTATCGGACTTTTCTTCTGCCTTTTTTCTGACTTTTTGGGACTTTTTTTGGGACATTTTTCTGACAATTCATGGACATTATTTTCAGACATTTTTCTGACTTTTTACAGACTTATGTTTTCTAGTTTCATACGATACCAGTATCTTCACTCTAAAGTCAATTAGTGTGACTGTGAAATAAATAGCTGGATACTGGTCAGGATTCCTCAAAGTTTTCTTGAAAGGGAATCAGGTACAAATTAATTATGGATTTAAACAAGTAAACACAACGATTAATGCCAAATATATGTCTTTAGCCCTGTAGGTGAGTTTTGGCCCAATTTCTTACCAAAAATGTTGGCGAGGCTTGAGGCTTTTGCAGAGCTAGCTGGCGCCGCCACTGCTGCAGGAACGCTGCTAGAGTTACCTGGGCGTGTGGTGTTAGCGATCCCATGGCGTCTCCATGTGTGCGTGGAAAGATTGGTCGTGTTGGCGTTGTATTTCATCTGGCCTTTGCATATTCTGCAAACAGCAAGCGATTCGTCAAGGACTTCTTCCTTTTAGCAAAAGCCAAAATATTTTCATTAAACGCTGGACCTCAAACACTCCTCTGGCTCTTCCCCGTCATCAGACATTCCTTTTTGTTGTCGTCTTTCTGAGATTGGTGATACTGCTGCATGTCGATGACGTCATACACAGGGAGAGTGAACGAACCGGAGTAACATTTAACATTGTTTTACTAATAAAAGTGCTAAAAATACATCCATATAACGTTTGATGTGCTTAAATACAAGGTGCAAATTCTTAGTATCGAAACAATATATTATTTACCTTGCAAATCAATTTTAGATCGATATACGTCCCCCGTGAAGGACAACTCAATGAGTACCTATCGATGTAGTTGGATCGTAGGAATATAAATCAATACATCGATTTAGTAGATGAATCGTTACACTCCTAACGTCACCACACTCACGGCGCTCTTTTTCATAGAGTTTACTGTTGCCACGGATGGGTTTACATTATTGTTACTGCAACACCCGATGTGTTCCATGCCGCCGCTAAGGAGTGACGTCTCCAGCGGTATGGAACACCGACGGCCGTGACAAAGCGTCTGTATTTGCCGCCCTGTGAATGAGAACGTGCTGACACAACACACACAGAGCTTTGAATGTGAATAATGATTTGACATGGAGAAGAGTCGTGGACGGTTAGAGATCCTCCTCCTCACCTCTGAGCTTTGTCTGAGTGGTTTTTTAGCGGGAGGGACTCCCTCCTCTCTGTCCTCACACTGATTCATAGCAGAGTCCACACCTGCTGGGAGACATGCACTCTGTCACCACAACAAGCTTTTCATCACAGGACACATTAGTTCTGATTCCACATCCTGTAGAAAACACAGAATCAGCTCTCTTTCCATCAGACACACTGAGCTGGTCCATCTGAGGACTCGGAGCCTCTGGGACAGTTTGACACATGGACTGAGACAAACAGCTTTCAGTCAAACCAAGTCTGTCTCAGTGGTGGAGGACGGTTTGGTTTTGGATCAAATGCATCACAGCCAAGTTGATCCAAGCTGTCCAACCAGTTCTGACACTCATTTTTCACTGATTATAATCTGCTGTTGTTCTACCTGAGAACTACTAACAGTAAGACATGCAGATCATTCTCTAACCGCTCTCCTTAAACTCAGATAGGAACTCTGAAGAATCTAAATCTTCTATAAAACAGATGTTGTGAAACAGATGCAGACACATTTCTACAGTCAAACAGTGATACAACACAAAGTGATCCTGTTCATCAAACACTGACAGATTCCTCTGGTAGGATTCTCACCTGCTGAACTCACTTCAGGTCAAGTTACAGAGACGTTCCACCTTCATGTGTCGAGGAAACACTGGTAGAGAAGGAGAGCTGCTCACATCTTCCTCGTCAGTCCTGGTGTCTGTGAGCATTTGATCTGAGGACGCCGTCACATCCTCAAACTTCAGAGTGACGTCAGAACCCGGTCTAACCAGCCTCAGGAACCCAGTCAGAGTCAGAGACGACACACTTCAGATGATGGAGTTCTACTAAAGTGAAGTGACTAAAATCATTTAATCAGGTACGTGATTATTGAGGATAGATTTCTTACTTTTTATTTTCTTATTTGCCTCCTTTAAAACTGTCTGGAGCTAAAGCAGGACAAGCTGATATTAATTTAATTTGGAGACAGTGTCATCAGTAAAGACTTTGTCCAGCAGAGAGCGCTGACAAGTTCATTCTTACACTGTAAAATGTCACGATTAGTCAGACCTGACAGAGTGGTGCTGTGCACAGATTCAAAAGCTGTACTGGAAAGCATACAGTCAACAGAAGCTGTTGGGGAAGATCTACTTATTGAACTGTACTATAGCTTACTAAGACTGCAGAGAGCGGGTATAGATATACTATTCTGTTGGGTTCCAGCACACGAGGGGTGAAAGGGAATGAGTTATCCGATAGACCAGCTAAAAGTTCACTGCAAAAGGAAATAACCGTACCAGTTCTACCTGGGAAAGGAGAAGGAAAAGTGGTGATTTAAGATGAAAGGAGTGGACATATGGCAGAAAAGATGGGAGGAGGACCGGAAAGGAAGGGGGGTATTTCAGAATACAAAAGTCGGTCATATCAAAGAAATATAAAGAAAGGAACAGAAGGGAGGAAATCATCATAACAACACTCAGACTGGATCACACAGATCTTAATAGCACTTTGGCTTTAATGGGGGAAAAGGAACAGTGAGAAGTGTTCGAAGGGATTGTGGTGTTAAAGAAATGTGCAGCGAATCCTAATTCATTGTAAAAAGTTTGAGGCTGAAAGACAAAGATCAGAGACGAGGGACGGGATTGAGATCTGATGGGGATAGTGGGAACAGAGGCTGAGGGGGTTGTAGGCAGTCTCAGGCCCAATTCCAAACCACCCCCTGCCCTAATTACTTCCACTCCGTTTGCACGTTCGCGTGGAGGGTCCGCTATATTGAGTTCCATCCCGAACCAATCAACGGGAAGAGGAAGTGAGTTATAAAACCCTCCAACAGCGAGCTGCATCGATGCCGACTTAACCAGCCGCCCTCACTGACAACGTGCAACGCCGTTTAGTGATCGTCATGGAACACGATCCAATGTCAGTTCTGTGCGACTACCGGTACAAACATTTACTTGTAATCAACTCAAACTGACATTTAATTTATTGTACTTTATTATCATACAGACGTCAACAACATAAAGTAAATAGATTGTATTTAGGATCAAATTATCTTGTCTAGAAAACGGTCAACATGTTCATTAGATTGTAAAGTGTTGTTTATTGTATGTATGTATACAGTATATACGTATATATATAACACACAACATATACAGTGGAGGAAATAAGTATTTGATCCCTTGCCGATTTTGTAAGTTTGCCCACTTACAAAGAAAAGAACGGTCTATATTTTAATGGTAGGTTTATTTTAACAGTGAGAGACAGAATATAAAAAAAAAAAATCCAGAAAATCACATCATATAAAAGTTATAAATTGATTTGTATTTGATTGTGAGAAATAAGTATTTGATCCCCTAGCAAAAGATGACTCAGTACTTGGTGAAGAAACGTTGTTGGCAAGCACAAAGGTCAGACGTTTCTTGTAGTTGGTCACCAGGTTTTGTGAACATCTCAGGGGGGATTTTGGTCGACTCCTCTTTGCAGATCATCTCTAAATCCTTAAGGTTTGAGGCTGTCGCTTGGCAACTCGAAGCTTCAGCTCCCTCCACAGATTTTTTATGGAAGTAAGGTCCGGAGACTGGCTAGGCCACTCCATGACCTTAATGTGCTTCTTCTTGAGCCACTCCTTTGTTGCCTTGGCAGTATGTTTTGGGTCATTGTCGTGCTGGAAGACCCATCCACGACCCATTTTCAGTGTCCTGGCTGAGGGAAGGAGGTTGTCGCCCAACATTTCCCGGTACATGGCCCCGTCCATCCTCCCTTCGATGCGGTGAAGTCGTCCTGTCCCCGTAGCAGAGAAACACCCCCAAAGCATAATGTTTCCACCTCCATGCTTGACGGTGGGGATGGTGTTCTTGGGGTTATAGTCAGCATTTAACAGTTTATTATTGAACACATTATAACATTGTATATACTTTATTAAGTATTTATTAATGATAACCAAATGATTTGTGAACCTTTAAGAAACCGTTTGTAAAACATCTATAAACTTTACATAGAAAGATGGACCAGATACGTGTGACTCTTTGTTGTTGGTTACAACTGGTTCATAAGCCATCTATAAACATTATTTGGATGGCTATGGTACAACTAATGCTTATAATAATTAGTCATTGATCAATATGTGGTTTAAAAAGCATCAAGTAATCCCCATTAAATCTTTTATTGGTGATCTATAAAAGAGTGTCTATTTGTACACTGACAATAGAATCGTGTCTGATCATCACATTGAACACGTTTATGAACAGAAAGTTAATGTTAACATTCACAACAGTTAAACACGGTGGGAGACGAGAACGATGGGATTACAATAAAAAGGTAACAACTGACCTCTTTATTTTAAAAGAAATGAATGATACAATATTCAAAATGCGGGGTTGGGGGTACTTTGAAAGCATCATATGATACTAGAAAACCCGATGAATCCATTGGTACCAACCATGTCATGTTAGGGAAGGAAGCTAAATAACGCTACATAAACTGGTTTTAAACACAAACATTCACATTCAGAGTCTCAAATCTCCCCATCGCACATTCTTTGTTCTGACTGAACACGCGTACTCAGACAAGACAAAGAGACCATTGTGTTTGATCTTCTGGCAGCCATCTTTGATTCAGCCATCTTGGTAGTTTTACATGGTCAGCCATATTGTTTTGTAGTCCATGTAGCCATTTTGAAAGAATAAGCCATCTTGTTTTTGTCTCTATCTCTCTCTCACACACACACACACACACACACACACACACACACACACATATACGTGTTTATAGACAATATCAGGACTTTTGAAAAAAAAACGTGACAAAAGGGGACGTGCCTTCCCCAAGGTCCTAGAGGCCTGGGAAGCAAAGTATTTCTGAGCCATGATTCTACGAATGCATCCGTTTGTTGAGATTTTGTCTAAAGCCAGGATCAGACTACAGAATATCTTTGACGGTTCTGATGGTCACTACGTCAGATTAGCCGATGGAGAGTCATAAATTCTTGTCGTGACTTGGCCGCGACACGTGACGAACTACACGTCGGTGCCCTGTTCCGACAATACACACTCTCCCGGCACCGCCGTCTTAATATATACGGGCTTACCGGGACTCAAGCCCCCTCCCCCGGGCCGACCATGTAAAGGGGCCCGACCATGTAAAGGGGCCCACGAAGCTCAGGGGGAAAACAATAAAAATATAATTCACAGGGAAAAGAGAAAGCGGGCACACAACGGGATGCTCCATGACTTAAAGACGTAACAGCGGTGGTGTTTTTTACTCCGACACAACCTAGACTGAATATCCTAAGGCAAGGTCCGGCAGCAGTTGAAGGTCCGATGACATCATTCTGCATAATAAGTAGCCTTCTGTTTACAGCTGTGTGCGTCTGAGCTCAGTCGGTCAAATTCACCGCCGTGACGGAGCACGCTGTGGAAAGCAACAAAAAATAAACAAATCAAACATGCTAGACTTCCTGACGGGACGACGTGAGGCCACACTACACCAGATGAAATTATAGATTTTTGCACATGACACTCATTTATCATTCCGATCCGAGTCGACGCCCTAGTCTATAACTATATCTATATCTATATATAGATATATATTTATATATCTATATATAATCGGGCTGATATCGTGCAGTCTGAACCGGGCATAAGGCTATATTTTGGTCAGATATGATTTTAACACTCTAGAACACGTGGTGAGCCTCGGAGAAATGAGGACGCCAAAAAATTTCCTAATTTTTTCGAGCGTCCTGATATAGAAGGTGTGTTATCATAGAATTGATATCATCTGTCATGAAATTGAGTACACACACACACACACACTCAGATAAACTCACCTTACTTCCTGTAAATGGAGATGGGAGGAGCAACACTGACCAGGTGATCCAGGTACATGAACACGAAGGGAAGCCTGACTCTCAAAGTGTTCAATGACTCCATTTAGACTCAACAGAGCAGAAGGAGGAAGACTGAAGACTGAAGCAGGGTGAGTGTTAATCCAACATTTTATTATGTTACTGTCAAAGTGTCTGAGTCAGTTTCCTCCCTGTGGACTGTAGAGGAGAGACATGTTAGAATGAACTCAACAGTTTGATTCATCTGTGAACACAAAGTCATGACTGGCTGAATAATCCTCATTAAAGCTGCTGTAAGCCAAGAAAACAAGCAGAGAGGTAAAGAGAAGTGACCAGGTGGAGCGCTGGCTGCTTCATTATACTGTATACTGTCTGTTACTTCCTGTTCTCTCAGTCTGTGACTCTTGAACAAACTTGTTTCCTTTAAATGTTCACAGTCAGTGTTCTTGTTTTACCTCTCAGACTGACTTCAGATCAGAAGATGAGTGATCGTGTGGAGGAAGAGGAGGACGGAGCAGAGTCTCTAGTCTCTGGCTGTCTGACTATGAAGAGTGACGGGTCCAAAGGATATCCTCTGAACTTCAGTAATGAACCTGGACCCTCAGAGTCAAAGTAAGAGACTGTTTCTACTGTAAGCTGACCTGATGGATGATGATGATGCATTGAGGATGAAGACTAAACATTCTGCTAAAAAGATTTATATTCCTCAACATGCAGCTTCATGTTGTACTAACTGATCAAGAAGAAGTGTTATTTCTGGCTCCCATATATGATTGGATTATGAAAAAAAGAGTTGCAACTCAGGAAAAAGGCTTAAATTATTTTTTAACAGACAATAGTTTTTTTCTTTCAGATGTTGAGAAGAATCTGAGTCATATAAGTCTGAACAAAAACAACAGATAAATGAGATAACATTTAGATAACAGAACTCATTTTAATTCAACCTGTTCAAGCCAAAAGAGATTCTCATGAACACTCCGTGTTATAAAGCTGATTTGTGTGATACACACGCCCTCATAGATCAACTCAAAGCTCAAAGGTTTCCTGTAAATGAATAACAGATCAGAAGGATGAATATTTCCATTAGCAGTAAAACTGACAGAGATAGCGCTGGACAAAGGTCTGGGTCACCAGTAACTTCTAATCACAGTTAAAGTGATGCTGAACTTTGGGTTGTATCGCTAACTAGCCGTGATATATGACCAACTAAAGGAGATAATCATCATCGACTGCTCCCGTCAGCGGGTTACGCTTTGTTATGCTTTTTTCTTCTCTCTCTCTATTTACTCTGTTGATAGCAAAACAGGTCGCTAACGCCCGGTTCAGACTGCACGATATCAGCCCGATTACAGCCCGACACGGCCGTCGTAGGGGATCTGGAACAATAAATGAGTGTTGTGTGCGACAAGCCATCGTTTTATCTGGTGTAGCGTGTCATAGTACAAGAAAACCAACGCTCCGTCTGCGACGCCGTAGACGTCCCAAAAGTCTAGCATGTTTGATTTTTGATTTTGATTTTGCTTTCCGCGACGTGTTCCGTCACGGCCCTGAATCTCACTGACTGAGCTCAGACGCACACAGCTGTAAACAGAAGGCTACTTATTATGCAGAATGATGTCATCGGACCTTCAACTGCTGCCGGACCTCGCGGTAGGATATTCAGTCTAGGTTGTGTCGGAGTAAAAAACACCACCGCCGTTACGTCTTTGCGTCATGGAGCATCCCGTTGCCCGCCCGCTTTCTCTTTTCCCTGTGAATTATATTTTTATTGTTTTCCCCTGGAGCCTCGTGGGCCCCTTTACATGGTCGGGCCCCTTTACATGGTCGGGCCCTTTACATGGTCGGACCCCTTTACATGGTCGGGCCCTTTACATGATCGGGCCCCTTTACATGGTCGGGCCCCTTTACATTGTGGGGCCCGGGGGGGGCTGTGATACCCGGTAAGCCCGTATATATTAAGACGGTGGCGGTGCCGGGAGAGTGTGTGTTGTCGGAACAGGGGACCGACGTGTAGTCCGTCACGTGTCGCGGCCAAGTCACGACAAGAATGTATGACTCTCCATCGTCTAATCTGACGTAGTGACCATCAGAACCGTCAAAGATATCCTGTAGTCTGATCCTGGCGTTAAGGTTGCTTTCACTCATGACCCGTTCTGTTCGGTTAAAACTAACTCAGGTCTGTTTACTCGGTTAGTACGGTTTGTTTGGGCCGGTGTGAAAGCTCATTCAAACTCTGGTGAAGACCAAAGAACCAAACTCTGGTCCACCTTAAAAGTCGGGTCTTGGCCCGCATCCAAGTGAACTCTGGGAGCGTTTCTTTTCTGGTGTGAAAGCAAAACTATGCTGCTGCGTTTTGGTGTCCTTCACGGGCTCGCTGCTTCTGTCCTCTGCTCTCTGTGTTGGTGTTTCATCGACAGCGAGGCTCAGCTCCTCCTCCTCACACACTGGTGGCTTCTCAGCTCGATACCTACAAGAAACATGCAGACTCTGACATGTTCCCGTGGTACCGGTCCATCTGTCCCCTCAGTCACAAACAGCTCGCTGGCAGGACCTCGCAAATATGTTGTGCTGGTTAAACGTTCAGGGGAACCAGCCTACATTGACCCTGACAATGCTTCATTATTATGTTCCATACCGTCTGCCTGAATATATTCACCCTCTGTCTGAAACGCTCCTTTTATCCACTACGAAAAATTTGCTTCAAATCCCAGCGCTCTTCCCGGGGTTCTTGGTTTAGCAATATCTAAAGATATTCCTCTACACTTCAGTAATGAACCTGCACCCTCAGACACAAAGTAAGACAGCTGCTATATTCAAATTTCTACACAAATGTATTTGCCGGCTAAAATTTAACAGACTTCTTGTGACCCAGTCAAAGCTAAATCATTTGTGCTATCTTCCTCTTAGTATCTCCGACAGATGTCAGTCACCCAGAAAAGCTGTAATGTGATCAAATAGGACGGCTACAAGCTTTTAAACCTCCTTATTGTCGACAGCAGCAGTAGTTAAAGGGACCTTAATGACCTAAAAAGAGATTCATGTGATGTGAATAAAATCATGTTGGTGTTTGCAGAGTTCAGGCCAGACGGAGAGCAGAGTCTCCAGTACCCAGCTGTCTGTCTGTGAAGAGTGACCGGTCCAAAGAATATCCTCTGGTCTTCAGTAATGAACCTGGACCCTCAGAGTCAAAGTAAGAGACTGTTTTTACTGTAAGCTGACCTGGTGGATGATGATGATGATGATGATGCATTGAGGATGAAGACTAAATGTTCTGATAACAGATTTATATTCCTCAACATGCAGCTTCATGTTGTACTAACTGAGCAAGAAGAAGTGTTATTTCTGGCCACCATCTGTGTCTGGATTATGAAAAAGAGTTGCAACTCAGGAAAATGGCTTAAATCATTCTTTATTATGCAACAGACAATAGTTTTTTTCTTTCAGATGTTGAGAAGAATCTGAGTCATATAAGTCTGAAAAAAAAACATAGGTTAGAAGTGGTCTAAATGTTGAGGTAGACCAGCAGTCTGAGACAAACAACATGTAACTCTGGTGTTCCTTGTTAGAATAGATTAATATTAATGTTTAAAAAATGTCCGTTGTTCCTCTTTAATGAACAAACTTAAGCCAGATCACTAAATGTTCAATAAGACAGTCAGACAGGAAAAGCAGCTAATTCTAGTTTATTAAAGCAGGAGAGTTGAAATAAAGGAACATCTTCATCACAGACTGAATGCTGAATTCACTACCAACACTTTAACTCTTCTCTGAGACCATCTGAGCTTCAGTGTCGGACAAGTCTGGATATTCTTCACCAACAATCAACACATGATTTTAGTAATAAAGTAATGTCTCCACAGAGAGAAGAAGAGGAGTCATGCTTCTGTGGAGGAGCCGATGTCCAGATCCAGAACAAGACCTGGACCTCAGACAGCCAGTCAGACCAGAACAAGACCTGGACCTCAGACAGCCAGTCAGACCAGCACTGTACAAAGTAAGACTGTAGATGTGTCTGCTGATGTCTTCATGTCTGGAAACTGGTTGTTTTAATATACTGACTATTGTTGTGACAACTGTTTCAGATCTTCTCCATCACTCATATCTGCTCTGCATCACTTGTACTTTGTTCTCCTTTGAGAGAAAATCTGAACCCAGAAGGAATAGTTTTATATTTGTATGTTTTGTTTTTATGATAGCACTCCGTCTTTGCATCAACCAATCAGAATGATGTTTGTTCTCCATCTGCATAGATGCAGATGGAGAACTATTAATCTCTGTAAAGCAACAACATCACTGTTCTATCCCAGACAGACAGACACACTGATGAAAGGGGAGTTATCTTCTTGTCATTGTCGTATATCAATACATGCTCATGGAGGATCTCTTGTTGGGTCTCTAAATGATAGAGTACGGTCTAAACCTGCTCTATATGAAAAGCATCTTAAGATAACTTCTGTTATGATTTGACGCTATATAAACATAAACTGAACTGAACTGAACTGAACAGGAGCCACAGACTTTGAACAACATTATCTTTCCTGCTACAGTCTCCTTCTCTGACTTACAAACACACGTCTGGTCCTGCAGAGCGACACGTTGAAACACTATTACAAATAAATATAGAAATCACGTTGATGTTAGTTTAGACTTCAAGAAGGGAAGATGACTTTATAACCTTTACTTCTTTATGTTCTTATATTGATTATTTTCATATTGGCATTGGAAATAATAAGTTTCTGTGTTTTGTTTTGAACTTTGTTTCTCTCTTTCAGCAGATAGAGGTCTGCAGGAGGTTGTAGATGAACATAAGATCAGTCTGAGGAAGAGATGTGAACGTGTGACTGAAGGAAGTGAAGGAAGTGATGAAACAGGAAGTGGAACCCTCCTCAACAGGATCTACACTGAGCTCTACATCACAGAGGGACAGAGTGAAGGGGTTAATACCCAACATGAGGTGAGGCAGCTTGAGACAGCTTCCAAGAAGAAGACCCTCCATGACGCTCCAATCAAGTGCCAGGACATCTTTAAAGCCTTACCTGACCAACAGGGACACATCAGAGTCGTTCTGACGAACGGCGTCGCTGGCGTTGGAAAAACCTTCTCAGTGCAGAAGTTCACTCTGGACTGGGCAGAGGGCTTGGAGAACCAAGATGTCAGTCTGGTGGTTCTGCTTTCGTTCAGGGAGCTGAACTTGATCAGAGATGAGCAGTACAGTCTTCTCATGCTGCTCCATGATTTCCATCCAACATTACAGAAGGTCACAGCAGAGAAGCTCGCTGTCTGTAAAGTTCTGTTCATCTTTGACGGCCTGGATGAAATCAGACTTTCACTGGATTTCAAGAACAACGAGGTTGTGTCTGATGTCACCCAGAAGTCATCAGTCAACGTGCTGTTGACAAACCTCATCCAGGGGAATCTGCTTCCCTTAGCTCTCGTCTGGATAACTTCCCGACCTGCAGCAGCCAACCAGATCCCTCCTGCATGTGTTGACAGGGTAACAGAAGTACGAGGCTTCACTGACGCCCAGAAGGAGGAGTACTTCAGGAGGAGAGTCAGTGATGAAGAGCTGTCCAGCAGAATCATCTCACACATCAAGACATCCAAGAGCCTCCACATCATGTGTCTAATCCCAGTCTTCTGCTGGATCGCTGCTACAGTTCTGGACCACATGTTGACTACAGACCAGAGAGGAGAGCTGCCCAAGACCCTGACTGACATGTACTCACACTTCCTGTTGGTTCAGACAAAGAGGAAGAAGCAGAAGTACGATGAGGGACATGAGACGAGTCCACAGGAGCTGACGGAGGCTGACAGGGAAGTTCTTCTGAAGCTGGGGAGGCTGGCGTTTGAACAGCTGGAAAAAGGAAACATCATGTTCTACCAAGAAGACCTGGAGCGGTGTGGTCTGGATGTCACAGAGGCCTCGGTGTACTCAGGAGTTTGTACAGAGATCTTCAAAAGAGAGAGTGTGATCTTCCAGAAAACAGTCTACTGCTTTGTTCACCTGAGCATTCAGGAGTTTCTGGCTGCAGTCTACATGATCCACTGTTACACAGACCGCAACACAGAGGTACTGAAGGACTTCCTGGGAGAAGACTTTAAACACAGAGAGTCAAACCCAAAGTCTCTTCTCAAGAACATCTCTAAGTATTTTAGGAACATTGCTAGTCATGGCCCATCTCTGGATGTCTTCCTGAAGAGAGCCATGGAGAAATCCCTTGAAAGTAAAAATGGCCACCTGGACCTGTTTGTTCGCTTCCTTCATGGCCTCTCTCTGGAGTCCAACCAGAAGCTCTTAGGAGGTCTGCTGGGTCCGACAAAGAGCAGTTCAGGAAGCATCCAGAGAGCCATCGACAACCTGAAGAAGATGAACAGAGATAATATCTCTCCTGACAGAAGCATCAACATCTTCCACTGTCTGACGGAGATGAACGACCACTCGGTACATCAGGAGATCCAAGAGTTCCTGAAGTCAAAGAACAGATCAAAGAAGAACCTCTCTGTGATCCACTGCTCAGCTCTGGCCTACATGCTGCAGATGTCAGAGGAGGTTCTGGATGAGTTGGACCTGAAGAAGTACAACACAACACCAGAGGGACGACTGAGACTGATTCCAGCTGTGAGGAACTGCAGAAAGGCTCAGTAAGTCCAGATGTGGTTAACATTGTAAATCAATGTATATTAGTAGTTTAGTTATTAAAATATACACACTATAAAATTCTAATTATCCTTCAAATGGTGTTCCACATGTTTATTACATAAAATATGTCAGTTCTTGAGCTGTTTCAAATGTTGAGCAAAAAATGTTGAACATGCAAACCTGGTAAAACACATGAAGGACTTTAGAGGTGGTTGAGGTTTCACACCGACATTTTATCACAACATAGACAGATGCAGCCACCTAGAACCCCCCCACCCCCTCCACGATGGGGCCCAGAACGATCCGTGACGGGTCTGGGCTGGGACCATGCTGGGTCCTTGGCTCAAAAGAAGTCCCCTGTCATGACATAGTGAACGTGGGGCCGATTTGTCACGCCCCCATGGGGCTATATGTGGAAACCGGTTGCAGTGGTTAATCTATCCACCAGGTGGAGCAGTGGTTATCAAAGCTGAAGCTACCGTATACTGCACCTGAACTCAGCTGTTCTGTACTTACCATATCTGATGTGTATGAGGAAGTGTGCTTCCAAACCCAGAGTTATTATCATGTAATGATGATAATCATGATGATCAGGTCACGAGAATATTATGCTGAAGCTTTTTGTAAAACACGATACAGATTGTTGTTTTTATGCATAAAATAGTGAGACGGCTGAAGGAGACACGCCTCCAGTTACCTCCACCAAGGTTGAAGGCCTGGGAAGGAGGTTATGTTTTCACTGGCGTTGGTTTGTTTGTTTACTGGTTTGTTGGTTTGTTTGTTGGTTTGTCCGTTTGCAGGATTACTCCAAAAGTCCGTGATTGGATTTGAATGAAATGTTTCGGTGTGGTGTGGCACAATGAACAATCCATTAGATTTTTGTGGCAATCCGGATCATGATTCAGAAATATTTTTTGATAACTCCACTCAGTCTGTGCATTAACACCACAGGCTTTAGGACATGCGCAGTGTAACTGATGATGCGTCCATGACGCGTCACCCTGCCTCTTTCCTTCTGCCTGCAGAGAGAGAGAGAGAGCGGGGTGTGGGGGGGAAACACTTGTAGATTCAGCATTTTTTCACATTAAACTCTGTGAAATTTCAGGTGAGTTCAACCGAAGCTCACTTGTTGATTGTTGGAAAGAGTAACGACGACGGTTTAGGTTAGTTTTATTTTGTTTCTGTCCAGTTTGAATGAAGTGTTTTACGATGTTCCACTATGTACAGCTGATCTCAACATAAACAAAAATACAAGGCACCTTGGCGGAGGTCTGCGCTCTCCATTCTAGTTATTGATTATACTGTCTATTCTGTCCTTGAAAGCTCTTATAGATTATTCAACAGAATTAACCTACATGTAAATGAAAGCAATAGCCTTCAGGAGGGAAATTGATAATATAGGCTGCAGTAATAAATAACTGCTCTCGTCTGAACAGCTGATTTGTCACAGGCCGGGACAAACTGACACAAACTGATTTTTTTCACAAAAAAATAAAGAACTTACTTTAAAATGTAGGCCTATCCAACGTTTTCCAAATCTACAACAAGGCACGAATAATTACGAATGTATCGCAGACAGCGTTACACAAAGTTTATAAAGTTTCACCCAATTCAACAACTCACAAAACAGACAGATTTTGGGGGTTTCCTCGTAAGGATCCAATTGTTGACACTTTGTCATTTTCCTGGGCTTCTCTTTTGCCTTTCAGAAACCAGGTTTGTGAAAACGGGTCGGCACACCCAAAAATCCTGAACACAAAACTGGCGAAAAACAGTTTAACGGTCTAACTCCACAATCCAGTACTCAATGTTCACAGCCTTTTCACACGTTTTCAGTGAATGCAGTCACGTTATTATTACATGAGTAGGTTCTGTAAAGTGTCTTAAATATTCACACATAGAGGTAATACCTGTTTTACCACTACGCTTAAGTGTTTAGAAATATAATCTGTATCATTTTCCAACGGAGATTTCTGAAGTCCTAGAGAATTGCTTTTATGCGATTATTACTATAATTTTCTTCATAATGGTTTCAGAGTCATTTCATAGTTAGTATGGAGGGTGTTAGCGGATGCTACACACCCTTAAATTAATTGGATTTAATTAGGGCCCGAGTACCGACAATGTAGGGTCGCGAGGACCCTAATGAAACTGTAGGAATTAATATTTTTCATACAAATGAATTGTATTTTTGAGGGCCTTAACATGCTCAAAAAGGTGTTAAACTTGTTAAAATGTGATGTATAGATAAAGGATTATTATTGTTAAAATTGAGTATTTAACTCATGCTTAAGCAGCCACTGTGTTCACAAGTGGCAATTATGGATTCATTTTGAATGATATAACATATAAAGTGTCCTCTTTCATATAATCATACAGATTTTCTGACTGTGGAATCTCAGAGACTCACTGTGAAGTTGTGGCCTCAGCTCTGAAGTCCAACCCCTCCCATCTGAGAGAGCTGGACCTGAGAAACAACTACAACCTGAAGGAGGCAGGAGTAAAGCCGCTGTCTGCTGGACTGGAGAGTCCAAACTGTAGACTGCAGACTCTGAGGTCAGTTCACTGACTGTAGCTTATGAAGTTTTTTATAAATGAAACATTTTCAGCTGATTATAAATTATTTTTTATCTTCATCATTTATTCTTTATTCAGATTGAAGGGCTGCAGGTTGTCAGAGATCAGATGTGCTTCTCTGGCCTCAGCTCTGAAGTCCAACCCCTCAAAATGTCTTTAAATTTGATGAAGCTATATGATGCTTTTACTGACTGAAGAGTTTAAACTGAAGATGCTTTGATTTTATGACTCCACTATTCCTAATATATATATATATATTGTAGATGTCTTATCTTAAATATCTTTTGTTCACATTTCCCCCAAATCCATCCTGACATATTTGACATCTTTAGAAACTTTGAGATGTTGAGTTGAATCTTGAATCAGTTTCTGTGGTTCTTATTTGTGTTTGGCTGCTCAACATGAGTTTGTATAGATGGATCCACTGGTGGAGCTGTCAGAGTTTAAGAGGTGAAGTCACTACGTCTTTATTGAAGTAGCAGCACGTTGTCATTAATATTAATGAGAGCTCTGTTTCACTGTTTGTATTTGACAGTTTTTAACCTGCATCCTGTTGGCTTCAGGTGTTTGGAGTTTACATTTTCTAAACTTCTACGTTCTAAACCTTCTTCAGCTCTGAACACATTATTAAACATTGAATGATTTCAAGATGGAACGTTGTCTTCTAAACTCACATCATTTATTCTTTATTCAGATTGATGAACTGCAGTTTGTCAGAGATCAGCTGTGCTTCTCTGGCCTCAGCTCTGAAGTCCAACCCCTCCCATCTGAGAGAGCTGGAGCTGAGTGACAACGAGCTGAAGGATTCAGGAGTGAAGCTATTTTGTGGTTTTCTGGAGAGTCCTCACTGTAGACTGGAGACTCTGAGGTCAGTTCACTGACTCTCTGTTACTGTTAGAGATCTTATATCTTTAATTAACAATTCAACCTGATTTATGTACAAACATAACTTACATCCATAAAGTTGTTAATGTCCTTTTCTTCATATTTTCATGTTTCTTGAACTAAATTCAGTCTGCAGTCACTAAAGACTTGTGTTTCTTAAAGAAAGTGTAGAAAATGTCCACTGTTAGTTGTTAAAGTAAATGAATGTTTATCATTGTTGGTAAATGGTCACATCTGGATACAGAAGATCCTCTGAACTAACTGTTTTACATTGATCAAGTTTACTTCATGAAGTAGAAATATTTCTCTGGTTTCTGTTTGTTTCAACGTGTTCCACAAATAATGTCTGATCATTGATATTGATCCTTCAGCACACACACATAGATGAACACAGAGATCAGCAGCATGTTATTGATGTGTATTGACATGAACAGCTGTATGAATGTTGTGGTGACATCTGGATGATGTCTGTAGAAGGCTGACATTATGATGATCCACAATAACACAATGACAAAGTCACTCTACTCATTTTAGGGAAAGGATCATTGATTAGGACATAGTGATGTTGAGCTACACATTTAAAACCTGAACACATCTGATTGGATTATAAAGTGTTTTTACCTTCATCATTTATTCTTTATTCCGATTGTGGCGCTACAGTTTGTCAGAGATCAGCTGTGCTTCTCTGGCCTCAGCTCTGAAGTCCAACCCCTCCCATCTGAGAGAGCTGGATCTGAGCTACAACAAGCTGAAGGGTTCAGATGTGAAGCAGCTGTCTGATCTGGTGAAGAGTCCACACTCTAGACTGGAGACTCTGGAGTAAGTAGAGGGTCGGAGTCGGTCCATGCTGGTTTCAGCAGTATTGTTGTGATGTGTTTCCTCCGTTAAGCTGTGAGAGGAGAGCGGTGACACACAGAGAGAGAGAGAACAGTCAGCCAATCAGATCAGCCAGAAGCTTGTTGTGATCATGTGTTAGAGTTGATGTGAAGAAGATGTTGTTGTTGTGTTCATGTCTCCAGGAAATAAAGCTGGATTACAGCTGACAGCATCACAACATGTATAGAGACAGTGGTCCTCATCCATCAAACTGTCGTACCATCAAATCTGATCAGAAAGTCTTTGTTCTCTCATTGATCAGTTCATCTCTGTCACAGCTCTGAGATCAGTCTGACTGAAGCCTCAGATCACTGGCTCTTATTTCATAGAACTGTGGTTACATTTAGTAACCATGATGTGCTTAAAGGAGGGTAACGGGATGAGGGGGTGGAGGTTTAGTGTCTTCATTAACTCCTTCCAGTCACTAGGAGCAGCACACTGGAATGAGTGAGGACCAGAGGAGGTGCAGACTTTAGGAACGACCACACTGATGAATTAGCTAGAAGATAAATTGCGGTTCCTGTTGGAGATATTGAGTAGTGAGCGGAGATATGGAGGTTGGTTCTGCTAATGATAGTTTATAAATGAACTGTGTGCTGCATCAGTGACTGACAGCTGATGAAGGGAGTCTCTGCAAACACTGATTCATCACTTCTGTTCTCTTCTTCTCTCATCAGATGGAGGTGATCTCTGTCAGAGTGAGTGATCAGAAAAGTGGATGTGTTGAGAGGATCAGCCGTGTCCTGATGATCCACAGAGGTTCACCACCTGGACCTGCATCTGATTCTGTCTTTTTTATTCATTCATATATTCTGAACCCAAAGTGCCTCTGCAGAATAGTTCAGTTCATGACAACATAACTGTAGATGAACACATTTAAATAGATCTTTCTGTTTTGCTTTGTGTCGCAGGAGGGCCGGGCTTTGATGCCCATTTTCGTAGCGGCCAAACGGCGGTACTACAACTTCCGTGTCTGTCTCGTGATGCCATCGGGCCCTAAAAGACTTTTCCCGATGGATGAGGAAGATCACCGGATGATCCAGGTTCTTCATCACTCGGCACTCGAGCCATTTTGTCTTCACGCTCCACTGAGACACTCTCAGAGGAATGAACGGGAGCCTCCGACGCTGGATCCACTTCTCTTTATACATCCATGATTAAAACCAATACCAACCATTTCTCATATTATAGAAGATAAATATTTGCTTGTAACAAACAGAAAGAATGAGATAAACTCTGAATTCAGTCGAGGCTTCACTTCAGTTTCTTAACTGACTACAAACAGATTCGTCTGGATTTAGGTGTAAAGTCAGCAGCTTCATATTTTATATAATGTTTGATGTAAAATAAACAAACAGAACTGATTAACATGCGTACTCTAGATTTTATATTCACTAATCATGTACGTACAGGAGGATTCCAGTTTCATGTGTGACTCTGCCAGTTTTCACGTTACATGACTGAACACAGACACATAAAGTCGCCCGTGGAGCTTCTTCCCTCAGAAATCCGTGTTGAAGCGGTCGTTCTCACCACCGTTCATGTTCTGTTGTTCCTGCTGGAGCTGCTTTCTGCCAGCAGATGTCACCGTTCCCTCTGTTTTAGCACAAAGGAGGTTTATCTGAATGGATGCAGTGAACACTGAACTGATTCTTTCTGAAGTATGACCTGATTAGAGTTTGGAGGTCAAAGGTCAAAGGTCACTGTGTCCTCACAAAACACGTTTTTGGCCATGACTCAAGAATTCATCTGCTAATTATGACACTTTCACACAGATGTTAATTATGATAAAATGATGAAGTGATGACATTTTGGACAGACGTGGATGTTAACTGTAACTTGACTGGTTGGGGGGGAGGCAGACAACCGTGAGGCGGGAATTCTAGTTTCTTTCTTTTTGAAGACAAAAACAAGTTTATTTATTCCATCAATGTTTAAGTATTGTGAGTTAACTCATTTTAAAATAAGTTATCTAACTTTGTGATATTAACAAAGAAACGTAGCTAATGTTAGTGTTAACGGACACTTTCACTTTTTAAAACTTCAACATGTTTCTGTGGTTTTCTGTCCACATTTTAAGATGAACTAATATCTGTTACTGCTCTGGACAGTGAACTCATCATCGTAGTAAAGATGAGACTGCAGCTATTCTGTCATATTAGTATTCAACAGAACCTCTTTAACATCTCACACAGTAAATGAAAGTTGACAGTGTTCCTCAGCAGGGAGAGAAAACTGCATGTCCACATGTTCTAATAAGTGCAGGAGTATATTCTAGTAGACGTTACAGTCCCAGTAGCTCCAGTTTGTGTCTCTCATGTCTGACCTTTAAACTCCAGTCACAGAGCTAAGCAGACTATTCTCTGATAAAGTCCTTCATCAGCAACACTTAGAGCTGTTTTAAAGACTCCACAAAGACTCTTCTGAACATCTGCTGCTAAATAAAAACACATTTTAATCACTTTACCAAGTTGTGATTGTATTTCTAAATCCAGCACGTCCTTGCTCTTTTTTTGTAAAACACAGCGAAACGTTCACACCTTTAGTATGATATCAGAAGAAACATCAAGATAAAGAAATGTAACTCATATGATAATATAATACATTTTAAAATTGTGCTTCACATTGTACTAACTGAGCAATAAGATGTGTCATCTCTGGCTAACATCTGTGTTGGATTATGAAAAAGATGAATTTTATTTGTATAAATCTGAGAGAGAAAACAAAACAGAAAAAATACTTCAGTTTTAAACTAAATAGATTTATGAACATGATGTAAAGATGAAGCTGAGATCTCTCCATTCCTACGCCACCATGTTCTTGTTTGGTTGCTTCGGCTGTGTTACTAGATCAGGTTTTACACCCTTCATTCACCACACAACCACTCATCCATCTGCTGACACACTGATCACACTGATTCATTCATTCATGCATTGATTGGTTATTGTATGTTTCATAATAAACTTGTACACCTCTCTTGTCATTTCTCATGAGCCGGGTCATGTGACAGCTTTCAGTCACCTAGAAAAGATGGAATTCAATCTGAGAAAACTTGTTATGAACTTATTTCATTTTTAGCTTGTTACTTTAGTTCAGTTGACTTTCTTGTCAACTAAACTAAAAGAAGTTGTACATTTAATTTCATTTTTGCATTTCGTTTCATTTTTGCAAAGACCGTGAGTCGAAGCCTCGCTGAAGAGAACGGAGCTGCGTTTTCTTTTATGTGTTTCAGTGCTAGCATGTTGAACCAGATCGGCATGATGTGTTATTATATCACACTTAGAGAAACATCAAACTGCCTTTGAATCGTCGCCCACTTGAGAACGAATCCAAACTTTAACTCCACTCTATCTCTATCTCTATCTATCTAATCTGATTTGAGATCTGCAAAAACTTGCACATACTCTCACGGGACTCGCTGTCCGACGGCTTATCGGCCCAATTCCAATCCGGGGCTGCGGTCGAACAGTCTTCTTCTCTCAGGAAGGATCCTGACGGAGTGAAATGACCCGGAAGTACCTCAGTAGCAGCCGTGATGAGAGCTGTTAGAATCCTCTAAATGCTGAGGAAAGGAGCTTCAATGCTACCTTTATTATCTCCTTTAGCAGAGGATACACTGGAGCGTCCTTTACCAAAGGAAAGAAGCTTCAATGCTTCCTTTATTATCTCCTTTAGCAGAGGACACACTGGAGCATCCTTTACCAAAGGAAACAAGAGAATGCCGCCCCACAATTCCTTGCGGCCGCAACTTTTAATCTTATCATGCAGGCCTAATTCAGAGGATGGATGGCTTTCCTATCTAGATTGACAATAAGGGGTTTTCTGAGCAGTTTACACAACAGAAGTGCTCGCCATCCAACCGCTGAAAAATGCAGAAAAATTCTCCAAATGTCAAAAGTTTTTGATCCTAAATCACAGCATGTCTTTTTCTCTGGTGTTCCTCAAGGTCTTGGTGTCTTAATGTGGTATTTTGGAGGGATTATTGATCATTTTTATCAATTCTCCAGTGGTAAAATAAATGGTTAAATTTAGCACCAAATCTGAGTAACAAACGGTATTAACCCAACAACTACTGCAACAACTGATGAGGCATCACAGAGCATGATGATGACCATCAGATACTTCTATCATCATGCTCTAAGCCCTTATACACTTTCAACATTTATTTTAATTAATTAATTCATGTTTATTTCTGATTAATGACTAGAAGAACTTGACCCTCAGCGCTGAGCAGCAAGTTAATCTCCAGGTTCATCTTTCAGATGATGTTCACCACTTCTATGTGACGTCTACTGTTTGTTTCAATCTGTTCCGTTCTTCAGTAACCATACAGACTGGACGGTTAAAGCATTATAGTTGCTTACTTGTGACTTTATTCAGTACGACAGTCCAAATGTTAATTCAGCTCTAGCTAGCATTACTTTGTCTGTGTCACACTCTAACAGTTCCCCGGAACAACAACAACTAGGAACCAACAATCCTACTGTTACATCTTTTCTTTTTTTCTTTGAAGTAAAGTCCTTTACTCTTAACATATCACTTGACTTAACTTAAACTCAGTGACCAATATTATAATTAAACAAGAAATGTATATTCTCAACATCAGTCAGAATATTAATTATTAATGCCACTATCACTTGGAAACAGCTAAAATGATCCTCTCTGGGGTACTGTGACACTTATACGTTATCTTTACAGAGATACATAACCAAACATTGTAATAAAATAAACTGTGCATATACATTACAATTTTCTTCCTCCTCTTTGTTTTTTGTTTTTTTCAGTAGCTTAACACTCCTTAACATTGTAACAAAACAAACAGCCGATATCACATTTTAAACATTACTCCTTTCTCAGAGGCCTTGCCAGAGTCCAGAAACCCTGCTGTCCTCACTGAGTAAAGTCTCTCAGGTAGTGAGGTCTGGTAACCTGACGACCTGACCTGGTAGTGACCGGGTGTTGGTGTCCCGCCTAACCCCGCTCTAACACTACCGCTTTTGGTGTGTGTACCACAGTCCCGGTTTGTGTCGGTGTGGAGGTTGTATCATGGTTGCGTCTGAGGTGCCGACGATTTCTTCTCAGAACACCACCTGACTCCAGTTTCACCTCATAAGATCTAAGGCTTACAGGTTTCATCACCTTCTCCAGACCTTATGTGGCTCGAAAGGCTGAACTCTCACATTGTCCCCTTCTTTCAGAGAGCCCATGTCTTTTGCAGTGCGGTTGTAATATTTTTCTTGCCGCTGTCTATTGTGTATCAGTCCATGTGCGTTGTCTGTTATCTCTGGCTCCAACAGAGTGTCCCTGGTAGGGAGCAGAGTCCTTGTCCTCCTGTTCAGAAGTCTCTGTGCCGGGCTTGTGTTGAGACATTGGCTCGGTGTGTTGCGATGGTCCAGTATAGCCAAGTATGGATCTTGTCCCGCAGCCTTAGCTTTCAGCATGAGACGCTTGGCTGTTTTCACTGCCGACTCAGCTTTCCCATCGCTCTGAGCATATCCAGGCGAGGATGTCCTGTGTTCAAATTCACACATCTGGCTGAATCGCTGAAACTCCTGAGATGCGTATTGAGGGCCATTATCTGAGATAACAACATCCGGTATCCCATGTCGTGCAAAATAGGCCTTTAGCTTCCTGATTACTGTACTACTCTTTGTGTCTGGTAGATAATCTATCTCCCAAAAGTTGGAATAGTAATCTACTGTTATCAAGTAGGGGCTGCACGGTGGTGCAGTGGTTAGCACTGGCGCCTCACAGCTAGAGGGTTGCAGGTTCAAATCTGGCTTGGGGCCCTTCTGTGTGGAGTTTGCATGTTCTCCCCGTGTTAGCGTGGGTTTTCTCCGGGTACTCCGGTTTCCTCCCACAGTCCAAAGATATGCAGGTTAGGTTAATTGCTGACTCTAAATTGCCCGTAGGTGTGAATGTGAGTGTTGGATGGTTGTCTGTCTCTATGTGTCAGCCCTGTGATGGACTGGTGACCTGTCCAGGGTGTACCCCGCCTTCGCCCAATGTCGGCTGGGATCGGCTCCAGCCCCCCCCGCGACCCCTAACGGGATAAGCGGTTGCAGATGGATGGATGGATGGATGGATGTTATCAAGTAGTCCTTGTTATTAAAGAAAAACAAATCGGTACCCACCTTGGCCCAGGGTCTGTATGCCATGTCATGAGGGTGTAACTTCTCTCTTTGTTGCTTTGGGTCTACTGACCTGCATATGTCGCACTTGGAGATGAAAGTCTTTATGTTCTCATTCATTCCTTGCCAATATACACATTCCCTTGCTCTCCTGAGACATCCTTCAACTCCCAGATGAGAAGAGTGGACACGATGAGTGATGTCATCTCTGAGTGCATCCGGTTTCACTGCTCTCTCACCTCTGAACACTACGCCATCCTGGAAACTCAGTTCATCCTGGAATGAGTGGTAGTGCTGGATGTCTGCTGGAATGTCTTTTTGTTCTGTGGCCACCCTGTCAGAATCCACTTTGTCACCATCTGTAACTCTGTGTCCTCTTTTGCAGCAGATCGGATGGAGCTCAGTCTCTCAGCAGAGATAGGCAGGTAGTTAACCATGTTCACAGTCTCTAACTCTGTCTCAGTGTCTCCCTCAGGACTCTCTGGTAAGTATGCCCTACTCAGTGTGTCTGCTAGCAACATCTCTCGGCCTGGCACATAGACCACGTTGATATCGTACTTTTGCAGCCTGAGTATCATCCTCTGCAGTCGCTTTGGTGCACTAAGAAGAGGTTTCCTGTGAATATTCTCCAGCGGCTTATGGTCACTCTGTACCGTCACCTGTCTACTATAGGTATACTGATGAAACTTTTCCATCCCGAATACTATCGCCAAACATTCTTCCTCTATTTGGGCATAGCCCCTCTCTGTGGGTGTAAGTGCCCTACGACCAAATGCTATTGGCTTACCCCCTTGTGTCAGGGCGGCTCCCAGTCCTGTTTCCGACGCATCACACTGTAGCGTCAACTCCTCTTCCTGGTTGTAGTATTTCAGGACAGATGTATTGTCTATTTTGTCTTGTTTCTCTCATGTGTTTTACCACAAACCTTACAGCAGATTTCATTGTCTTTGCTTTTCTCTCCTGCGTATTTCAGTGCATGAACTTCCTCCACTGTCAGTCCTTGCAGTGTTTTGCTGTTCTCCCTTGACAGATCGGCAGCTCTGCATATTTTCAGGCACTTGTCCGGTGTCAGATTCTCCTCTCTGAGTAATCTCTCCCTCATTGCAGAGCTACTTGTTCCACACAAAATTCGATCTCTTATCAGTGTCTTTAATGTCTCCAAAGTTACAACTACTGGCCAACACTCTCAAATCCGTGACATATTTGTCGATGTTTTCTGCTAATCCTTGGTTCCGCACGAAGAATCTGAATCTCTCAACAGTCTCGTTAACTTTTGGATTACAGTGTTCATCAAATAGCGCCATCATTGAACTCACTGTTCTCCTCGCCGACTTGTTATCGCTCGTCAGCGTGTCCAGGAGCTCTCTTCCACTCTCTCCGATGAGGCAATAAAACAGCTTGACGTTTGTACTTTCCTCAGCATCGGGTATGGTAAGGTCCGTGTACAGTGAAAACTCCTCCTTCCAACTCTTCCATATCTTTGCAAGGTTGTTGGAGTCCAAAATCAGTATTGATGGAGGTTTCAGTCTTTCCATCCCGACGTCAGCTATTTTTCTCCGCTCACCGTTGCCGTGTTCGGTTAGCCAGTCGACTCTTCTAAGCCAATCCGCTAGCCAGCAGTACTAAACTTTAGCACCGCTGCCACCATGTTTCAATCTGTCCCGTTCTTCAGTAACCATACAGACTGGACGGTTAAAGCATTACAGCTGCTTACTTGTGTCTTTATTCAGTACGACAGTCCACATGTTACTTCAGCTCTAGCTAGCGTTACTTTGTCTGTGTCACACTCTAACACAGGGGTGTCCAAACTACGGCCCGCGGGCCAACTGCGGCCCGTGGTCCATTTTTAACTGGCCCGCAGCAAATTCTAAAAATATAATGGAATGTGGCCCACGCAGGAAACTTGCACTTGAGTGTATTGTAGTTCTTAGTTGTACCACTAGATGGAGCTACTGCCTCCAACAAGGCAGATTCTCTGCAAAACACAATTAATCAAAGAAAAGGTTTGCCACGGATGACCAAAAATGGCAGAACCAAAGAAACGCCAGATAGCTAGTGAGTGCAGAACATTTCAGACACGGTGGGAAAATGCATATTTGTTCATAGAAGTCAAGGGGAAGTGTGTCTGTTTGATTTGCAATGACACTGTTGCAGTGATGAAAGAGTATAATGTATGCAGACACTATGAAACCAAACATCAGACCTGCACGTCCTACACTGGTGCTGAGCGAGAAGAGAAAGTTTCAGTATTTTTTCTGCGCTAACAGAACACAAGAAAAGCTACAATAGCCAGCTACGAAGTAGCTCAACTCATAGCGCGACACGGGAAACCTTTCTCAGATGGGGACTTCATAAAACAGTGCCTCACTAAAGTCGCAGGAATAATGTGCCCAGAAAAGAATCATGAATTCAACAACGTGAGCGCGTCCAGAAACACAGTTGTGCGGCGAATCGAAGACCTGTCAGCTAACTTAAAGCATCAAGTGTCACATAAAGCTTGTGCTTTTCATTTTTACTCGATTGCATGTGATGAGAGCACAGATGCCACAGACACCGCACAGCTGTTCATGTTTTTGCGGGGAGATGACGATAACTTTTCCATTACGGAGGAGCTGCTTGATCTCAAGGGTCTCAAAGGCACAACAACGGGTAAGGATATGTTTGAAGCTGTGTCAGATGCAATTGAGAAGATGGGACTTAATGGGACAAGCTGTGTGGAGTTACAACCGATGGGGCTCCAGCTATGACGGAAGAGCGCAAAGGAATGGCCTCTATGGTTTGTGCCGAGGTGCGAGAGAGTGGAGGTGAGGCTGTTAAAATGCACTGTACCATCCACCAAGAAGCCCTCTGTGCCAAGACAGTCCAGCTTGGCGATGTGATGAACACAGTTGTGAAAACTGTCAACATAATTCGAGCACGAGGGCTCCACCACAGAGAATATCAAGCTTTCCTATCTGATGTCGATGCTGAATACGGGGACCTACTCTATCATTCTGAAGTGCGCTGGCTCAGTCGCTGCTCCGTGCTGCAGCGGTTTTATTCCCTGAGATCAGAAATTGACCAGTTTTTGAAAGAGAAGGACCGACCTCTTCATGAACTGAGTGACCCTCTATGGCTGGCAGACCTGGCATTTCTAGTTGATCTTACTGGTCATCTCAACACACTGAACAAGAGCCTGCAAGGCCAAGACCAGCTCGTGCCACAACTTTACACACACATAAAAGCATTCTGTGTGAAGCTTCGTCTCTTTGAGACACAGCTACGTAACTTCAATGTTGCCCACTTCCCCATGCTCTCCGAAATCAAAGCTGCTTTTCCAGAGGTCAACCTTTCTGCTAAAAAGGGGAAATATGTGTCTGTCATCACATCTCTCGTGACAGAATTCAGTCAGCGCTTCCAAGACTTTTCTGCCATCGAGAAAGAAATCAAGCTGTTCTCCACTCCCTTCCTGATGGATGCAGAAGAAGTGGAAGAGAGTCTGCAATTAGAACTTATCCAAATGCAATGTGATGATTCTCTGAAGAATCAGCATCAGCTTCTCTCCCTACCTGACTTCTACCGGAGCTTAGAAGAAGTTTCCTCTGATGCGACGCCATGCAAAACGAATGATGAGTCTGTTTGGCTCAACATACATATGTGAGCAAACATTTTCTCTGTTAACTCTGAACAAAAGCAGACTGAGAACCAAAATGACCGACAGCCATCTCTGTGATGTCCTCAACCACGAAACTAACTCCCGACCTGCCAGCCATCCTTCAGTCCAAAGCGCAGCATCACTGCTCCCACTAAGTGCAGCGCTGTTCCCATTATAGGTGAGTTTAAATATATTACACAGTATTCATGTGTTCACAAGCCCAGTTACTTAATAAATTCAGTCAATTAAAGTTGATAACATTTTATCACAAACGTTAGTTGATTTGTTAACAACCCCAATAACTTATTATTAATATACCCATCCCCTTGTCCCCTTATTGTCCCCCTGTATACAGGGCTGTGAAGGGGATCACCATCCTGACTAAGAAGCTGTCTCAGGCTGCTGTTAGGAGAATGAGCTGCCAACCCTTTTTGTAACAAAATAAATGAAAATACATGAATGGAAAGTTGTAGGATGTTTTTTTTCTTTAAGCATATTCAAATATCAAGCATAATTGACCTCATTTGATTAATTGTGTTAACTTTAAAACACTAGAGGTGAGGCGATGTACCTCACCTCTAGTGAGTGGCACTCAGTGAAGAAAGTTTGGACATCCGTGCTCTAACAGTTCCCCGGAACAACAACTAGGAACCAACAATCCTATTGTTACCCTGTTGACCTGCTATCTCCCCCTAAAGACCCCCTGGACCCCCTAAAGAAGACTAAAACAGGTCTACTGTGGGTCTCAGAGGGTTAATTCAGCCTGTTCAAGCCAAGAGAGATTCTTATGAACACATCATGTTAAATGGCTGTGATCACACACAGTCACAGATGAACTCAGCTGATTCCTGTAAATGAAGAGAGGAGGAGCCACACTGATCCAGGTGATCCAGGTACATGAGAACGGGGAGGGAACCTGAAACTATTCACTTCAGTTCAGTTCCAGACTCCATTTAGACTCAACAGAGCAGAAGGAGGAAGACTGAAGACTGAAGCAGGGTGAGTGTTAATCCAACATTTGATTAGTTTACTGTCATAGTGTCTGAGTCAGTTTCCTCCCTGTGGACTGTAGAGGAGAGAAATGTTAGAATGAACTCAACAGTTTGATTCATCTGTGAACACAAAGTCATGACTGGCTGAATAATCCTCATTAAAGCTGCTGTAAGCCAAGAAAACAAGCAGAGAGGTAAAGAGAAGTGACCAGGTGGAGCGCTGGCTGCTTTATTATACTGTATACTGTGTGTGTGTGTGTGTGTGTGTGTGTGTGTGTTTGCGTGTGTGTGTGTGTGTGTGTGTGTGTGCGTGTGTGATAGAGAGAGAGGGTGTGTGTTACTTCTTGTTCTCTCAGTCTCGTCTGTGACTCTTGAACAAACTTGTTTGTCTTGATTCTTGTGTTCTGAGCTCACAGTCAGTGTCCTGTTTATCCTCTCAGGCTGACTTCAGATCAGAAGATGATTGACTGTGAGGAGGAAGAGGAGGACGGAGCAGAGTCTCTAGTCTCTGGTCGTCTGTCTATGAAGAGTGACCGGTCCTTAGATCGTCCTCCAGGCTTCAGTAATGAACCCAGACCCTCAGAGTCAAAGTAAGAGAGCTGCTACTAACTCATTTATAGGACTCATTTTTAGTTTCCTCTGACAATACCATGTTTTCTGTTGATTTTGTTTTTGTATATTCAAATTTCTGCACAAATGTATTTGCAGACTAAAATTTAACAGACTGTATGAAATAAGCTCTTCCTCTTAGTGTCTGTGACAGCTGTCAGTCAGCTAGAGAAGATGGAATCTAATCTAAGAAAACGGCTACAAACCTTTAAAGCTCGTTATCGTTGACAGTAAGGATGTTAACAATTAACCGTTTAACCGTTAACCGACATTAAGCGCTTTAACCGATTAACGATATCGGTTAAAAGAAATATTAAATAATTAATTAAAAACCTGAGCAGCTCGTCTCTTTCAGGAGAAAAGCTGGTCCACCTTAACAGTCCACCTTAAGAGGCAGAGTCGGAGTTGCAGGATACAAGAAGTCGGCTCCGGTCTCTCCAGCTGCTTGAGCGGAGGAGTTGTAGTTTCATAGCATTTATTCACCGACAAATAAACTGTCCACACACTGCTACACCTATTAAGGGTAGCTGTGGTTCAGAGGGTAGAGCAGGTCGTCCACCAATCGGAAGGTCGGTGGTTCGATCCCCGGCTGCTCCGGATCACATGTTGATTTAACGGCGCAGCAAGACACCTGAACCCGAATGAATGAGTATTTAGATTAGATCCTGATGGGCAAAGTTGGCACCTAAGTAGCCTCTGATATGAATGGGTGAATACTGACATGAAGTGTAGAGTACTTTGAGGGGTCGGAAGACGAGAAAAGAGGTTAATATAAATCAAATCCATTTACCTACGTTCACAGCTAGAACGCCACCAACTACCTCACACTAACCGCCAACACACACACGGACACTCGTTAAAGTTACGCCGCGCTGACAGACTGTGTGTGGCGGCGGCGAGCACGAAGCCTCTGGCAATGCTAGAGCTGCTAATGTAGCACAAACACACACACTGTCTGTTGGACACTCACAAAAATAACGCCGGGCAGACAACCTGCTAAACTAAACTAAATGTGCGGTGGAGACTTTTACTGGGAAAGTGTTTGCATGTCCGCGACACTACACGCAGCGTCGTAGCTGCTAAGTTAACGCTCCCGGACGGTGAACTGGAGACAGTGAACGCAGCACCGTAGCTGCTAAGTTAATGCTCTGGGAAGGTGAACTGGAGACAGTGAACGCAGCATCGTAGCTGCTATGTTAACGCTCTGGGAAGGTGAACTGGAGACAGTGAACGCAGCATCGCAGCTGCTAAGTTAACGGTCCCGGACAGTGAACTGGAGACAGTGAACGCAGCACCGTAGCTGCTAAGTTAACGCTCCCGGAGGGTGAACTGGAGACAGTGAACGCAGCACCGTAGCTGCTATGTTAACGCTCTGGGAAGGTGAACTGGAGACAGTGAACGCAGCACCGTAGCTGCTATGTTAACGCTCCCGGAGGGTGAACTGGAGACAGTGAACGCAGCACCGTAGCTGCTAAGTTAACGCTCCCAGACGGTGAACTGGAGACAGTGAACGCAGCGCCGTAGCTGCTAAGTTAACGCTCCCGGACGGTGAACTGGAGACAGTGAACGCAGCGCCGTAGCTGCTAAGTTAACGCTCCCGGACGGTGAACTGGAGACAGTGAACGCAGCGCCGTAGCTGCTAAGTTAACGCTCCCGGACGGTGAACTGGAGACAGTGAACGCAGCGTCGTAGCTGCTATGTTAACGCTCCGGGAAGGTGAACTGGAGACAGTGAACGCAGCGTCGTAGCTGCTAAGTTAACGCTCCGGGAAGGTGAACTGGAGACAGTGAACGCAGCATCGTAGCTGCTATGTTAACGCTCTGGGAAGGTGAACTGGAGACAGTGAACGCAGCATCGTAGCTGCTAAGTTAACGGTCCCAGACGGTGAACTGGAGACAGTGAACGCAGCATCGCAGCTGCTAAGTTAGCGGTCCCGGACGGTGAACTGGAGACAGTGAACGCAGCACCGCAGCTGCTATGTTAACGCTCCCGGACAGTGAAGTGGAGACAGTGAACGCAGCACCGCAGCTGCTAAGTTAACGCTCCCGGAGGGTGAACTGGAGACAGTGAACGCAGCACCGTAGCTGCTAAGTTAACGCTCCCGGACGGTGAACTGGAGACAGTGAACGCAGCACCGTAGCTGCTAAGTTAACGCTCCCAGACGGTGAACTGGAGACAGTGAACGCAGCACCGTAGCTGCTATATTAACGCTCCCGGAGGGTGAACTGGAGACAGTGAACGCAGCATCGTAGCTGCTATGTTAACGCAGCATCGTAGCTACTAAGTTAACGCTCCCGGAGGGTGAACTGGAGACAGTGAACGCAGCATCGTAGCTGCTATGTTAACGCTCCCGGACGGTGAACTGGAGACAGTGAACGCAGCACCGTAGCTGCTACGTTAACGCTCCCGGAGGGTGAACTGGAGACAGTGAACGCAGCACCGTAGCTGCTAAGTTAACGCTCCCGGAGGGTGAAATGGAGACAGTGAACGCAGCACCGTAGCTGCTAAGTTAACGCTCCCGGAGGGTGAAATGGAGACAGTGAACGCAGCACCGCAGCTGCTAAGTTAACGCTCCCGGACGGTGAACTGGAGACAGTGAACGCAGCACCGCAGCTGCTAAGTTAACGCTCCCGGACGGTGAACTGGAGACAGTGAACGCAGCACCGTAGCTGCTAAGTTAACGCTCCCGGAGGGTGAAATGGAGACAGTGAACGCATCACCGTAGCTGCTAAGTTAACGCTCCCGGACGGTGAACTGGAGACAGTGAACGCAGCACCGTAGCTGCTAAGTTAACGCTCCCGGACGGTGAACTGGAGACAGTGAACGCAGCACCGTAGCTGCTATGTTAACGCTCTGGGAAGGTGAACTGGAGACAGTGAACGCAGCATCGTAGCTGCTAAGTTAACGCTCCGGGAAGGTGAACTGGAGACAGTGAACGCAGCGTCGTAGCTGCTAAGTTAACGCTCCGTGAAGGTGAACTGGAGACAGTGAACGCAGCATCGTAGCTGCTATGTTAACGCTCTGGGAAGGTGAACTGGAGACAGTGAACGCAGCATCGTAGCTGCTAAGTTAACGGTCCCAGACGGTGAACTGGAGACAGTGAACGCAGCATCGCAGCTGCTAAGTTAGCGGTCCCGGACGGTGAACTGGAGACAGTGAACGCAGCACCGCAGCTGCTATGTTAACGCTCCCGGACAGTGAAGTGGAGACAGTGAACGCAGCACCGCAGCTGCTAAGTTAACGCTCCCGGAGGGTGAACTGGAGACAGTGAACGCAGCACCGTAGCTGCTAAGTTAACGCTCCCGGACGGTGAACTGGAGACAGTGAACGCAGCACCGTAGCTGCTAAGTTAACGCTCCCAAACGGTGAACTGGAGACAGTGAACGCAGCACCGTAGCTGCTATATTAACGCTCCCGGAGGGTGAACTGGAGACAGTGAACGCAGCATCGTAGCTGCTATGTTAACGCAGCATCGTAGCTACTAAGTTAACGCTCCCGGAGGGTGAACTGGAGACAGTGAACGCAGCATCGTAGCTGCTATGTTAACGCTCCCGGACGGTGAACTGGAGACAGTGAACGCAGCACCGTAGCTGCTACGTTAACGCTCCCGGAGGGTGAACTGGAGACAGTGAACGCAGCACCGTAGCTGCTAAGTTAACGCTCCCGGAGGGTGAAATGGAGACAGTGAACGCAGCACCGTAGCTGCTAAGTTAACGCTCCCGGAGGGTGAAATGGAGACAGTGAACGCAGCACCGTAGCTGCTAAGTTAACGCTCCCGGACGGTGAACTGGAGACAGTGAACGCAGCACCGCAGCTGCTAAGTTAACGCTCCCGGACGGTGAACTGGAGACAGTGAACGCAGCACCGCAGCTGCTACGTTAACGCTCCCGGACGGTGAACTGGAGACAGTGAACGCAGCACCGTAGCTGCTAAGTTAACGCTCCCGGAGGGTGAAATGGAGACAGTGAACGCATCACCGTAGCTGCTAAGTTAACGCTCCCGGACGGTGAACTGGAGACAGTGAACGCAGCACCGTAGCTGCTAAGTTAACGCTCCCGGACGGTGAACTGGAGACAGTGAACGCAGCACCGTAGCTGCTATGTTAACGCTCTGGGAAGGTGAACTGGAGACAGTGAACGCAGCATCGTAGCTGCTAAGTTAACGGTCCCAGACGGTGAACTGGAGACAGTGAACGCAGCATCGCAGCTGCTAAGTTAGCGGTCCCGGACGGTGAACTGGAGACAGTGAACGCAGCACCACAGCTGCTATGTTAACGCTCCCGGACAGTGAAGTGGAGACAGTGAACGCAGCACCGTAGCTGCTAAGTTAACGCTCCCGGAGGGTGAACTGGAGACAGTGAACGCAGCACCGTAGCTGCTAAGTTAACGCTCCCGGACGGTGAACTGGAGACAGTGAACGCAGCACCGTAGCTGCTATATTAACGCTCCCGGAGGGTGAACTGGAGACAGTGAACGCAGCATTGTAGCTGCTATGTTAACGCAGCATCGTAGCTACTAAGTTAACGCTCCCGGAGGGTGAACTGGAGACAGTGAACGCAGCACCGTAGCTGCTATATTAACGCTCCCGGAGGGTGAACTGGAGACAGTGAACGCAGCATTGTAGCTGCTATGTTAACGCAGCATCGTAGCTACTAAGTTAACGCTCCCGGAGGGTGAACTGGAGACAGTGAACGCAGCATCGTAGCTGCTATGTTAACGCTCCCGGACGGTGAACTGGAGACAGTGAACGCAGCACCGTAGCTGCTAAGTTAACGCTCCCGGACGGTGAACTGGAGACAGTGAACGCAGCACCGTAGCTGCTAAGTTAACGCTCCCGGACGGTGAACTGGAGACAGTGAACGCAGCACCGTAGCTGCTAAGTTAACGGTCCCAGACGGTGAACTGGAGACAGTGAACGCAGCACCGCAGCTGCTATGTTAACGCTCCCGGACAGTGAAGTGGAGACAGTGAACGCAGCACCGCAGCTGCTAAGTTAACGCTCCCGGAGGGTGAACTGGAGACAGTGAACGCAGCACCGTAGCTCCTAAGTTAACGCTCCCGGACGGTGAACTGGAGACAGTGAACGCAGCACCGTAGCTGCTAAGTTAACGCTCCCGGAGGGTGAACTGGAGACAGTGAACGCAGCACCGTAGCTGCTAAGTTAACGCTCCCGGACGGTGAACTGGAGACAGTGAACGCAGCACCGTAGCTGCTAAGTTAACGCTCCCAGACGGTGAACTGGAGACAGTGAACGCAGCACCGTAGCTGCTATATTAACGCTCCCGGAGGGTGAACTGGAGACAGTGAACGCAGCACCGTAGCTGCTACGTTAACGCTCCCGGAGGGTGAACTGGAGACAGTGAACGCAGCACCGTAGCTGCTAAGTTAACGCTCCCGGAGGGTGAAATGGAGACAGTGAACGCAGCACCGTAGCTGCTAAGTTAACGCTCCCGGAGGGTGAAATGGAGACAGAGAACGCAGCACCGTAGCTGCTAAGTTAACGCTCCCGGAGGGTGAAATGGAGACAGAGAACGCAGCACCGTAGCTGCTAAGTTAACGCTCCCGGACGGTGAACTGGAGACAGTGAACGCAGCACCGTAGCTGCTAAGTTAACGCTCCCGGACGGTGAACTGGAGACAGTGAACGCAGCACCGTAGCTGCTATGTTAACGCTCTGGGAAGGTGAACTGGAGACAGTGAACGCAGCATCGTAGCTGCTAAGTTAACGGTCCCAGACGGTGAACTGGAGACAGTGAACGCAGCATCGCAGCTGCTAAGTTAGCGGTCCCGGACGGTGAACTGGAGACAGTGAACGCAGCACCACAGCTGCTATGTTAACGCTCCCGGACAGTGAAGTGGAGACAGTGAACGCAGCACCGTAGCTGCTAAGTTAACGCTCCCGGAGGGTGAACTGGAGACAGTGAACGCAGCACCGTAGCTGCTAAGTTAACGCTCCCGGACGGTGAACTGGAGACAGTGAACGCAGCACCGTAGCTGCTATATTAACGCTCCCGGAGGGTGAACTGGAGACAGTGAACGCAGCATTGTAGCTGCTATGTTAACGCAGCATCGTAGCTACTAAGTTAACGCTCCCGGAGGGTGAACTGGAGACAGTGAACGCAGCATCGTAGCTGCTATGTTAACGCTCCCGGACGGTGAACTGGAGACAGTGAACGCAGCACCGTAGCTGCTACGTTAACGCTCCCGGAGGGTGAACTGGAGACAGTGAACGCAGCACCGTAGCTGCTAACTTAACGCTCCCGGAGGGTGAAATGGAGACAGTGAACGCAGCACCGTAGCTGCTAAGTTAACGCTCCCGGACGGTGAACTGGAGACAGTGAACGCAGCACCGTAGCTGCTAAGTTAACGCTCCCGGACAGTGAACTGGAGACAGTGAACGCAGCACCGTAGCTGCTAAGTTAACGCTCCCCGGCGGTGAACTGGAGACAGTGAACGCAGCACCGTAGCTGCTAAGTTAACGCTCCCGGACAGTGAACTGGAGACAGTGAACGCAGCACCGTAGCTGCTAAGTTAACGCTCCCGGACGGTGAACTGGAGACAGTGAACGCAGCACCGTAGCTGCTAAGTTAACGCTCCCGGACAGTGAACTGGAGACAGTGAACGCAGCACCGTAGCTGCTAAGTTAACGCTCCCCGGCGGTGAACTGGAGACTCAGTTGTCTGTTGTGCTCCTGCAGCTGGTGCGAGGCACAAATCTTGTCGGTTAACAGTTAATAATTGGTTAACGGTTAATAATCGGTTAACAAGGGTCGGTTATCGGTTAAGAAACATTTTCAAAATGAGCATCCCTAATTGACAGCAGCAGTAGTTTGTGTGTTTAGAGCGACCTTAATTACCTAAAAAGGGGAATTCATCAAGGATTCATGTGATGTGAATAAAATCATGTTGGTGTTTGCAGAGTTCAGTCCAGACCGAGAGCAGAGTCTCCAGTACCCAGCTGTCTGTCTGTGAAGAGTGACCGGTCCATGGGGGAACCTCTGGTCTTCAGTAATGAACCTGGACCCTCAGAGTCAAAGTAAGAGACTGTTTCTACTGTAAGCTGACCTGATGGATGATGATGATGATGATGATGCATTGAGGATGAAGACTAAATGTTCTGCTAAAAGATTTATATTCCTCAACATGCAGCTTCATGTTGTACTAACTGAGCAAGAAGAAGTGTTATTTCTGGCCACCATCTGTGTCTGGATTATGAAAAAGAGTTGCAACTCAGGAAAAAGGCTTAAATTATTTTTTATTGTGCAACAGACAATAGTTTTGTCTGAAGCCTGAGGCAGGGTGAGTGTTGATCCAACATTATATTACTTTACTGCCAAAGTGTCTGAGTCCGTTTCCTCCCTGTGGACTGTAGAGGAGAGACATGCGTCGCTGCCACCTTGTGGTTTCCCGGCGTGCCCTCACAATAAGCCCGTCCATGAGCAAGTTGCAGGTTTTTTTCCTCCCATCATGTTATATAGCCTCCAGAATAATATCAATGATTTAAAAGAGGCCAAAGAGAGCTGATTATGTCCTTTACTGATTCACAGTCACTTTGGGTAGTTAGTTTGAGTTAGTTAGGTTTGAACTGAGGTTAGAAGTGGTCTAAATGTTGAGGTAGACCAGCAGTCTGAGACACACAGCATGTAACTCTGGTGTTCCTTGTTAGAATAGATTAATATCAATGTTTTAAAAATGTCCGTTGTTCCTCTTTAATGAACAAACTTAAGCCAGATCACTAAATGTTCAATAAGACAGTCAGACAGGAAAAGCAGCTAATTCTAGTTTATTAAAGCAGGAGAGTTGAAATAAAGGAACATCTTCATCACAGACTGAATGCTGAATTCACTACCAACACTTTAACTCTTCTCTGAGACCATCTGAGCTTCAGTGTCGGACAAGTCTGGATATTCTTCACCAACAATCAACACATGATTTTAGTAATAAAGTAATGTCTCCACAGAGAGAAGAAGAGGAGTCATGCTTCTGTGGAGGAGCCGATGTCCAGATCCAGAACAAGACCTGGACCTCAGACAGCCAGTCAGACCAGAACAAGACCTGGACCTCAGACAGCCAGTCAGACCAGCACTGTACAAAGTAAGACTGTAGATGTGTCTGCTGATGTCTTCATGTCTGGAAACTTGTTGTTTTAATATACTGACTATTGTTGTGACAACTGTTTCAGAGCTTCTCCATCACTCATATCTGCTCTGCATCACTTGTACTTTGTTCTCCTTTGAGAGAAAATCTGAACCCAGAAGGAATAGTTTTATATTTGTATGTTTTGTTTTTATGATAAAACTCTGTCTTTGCATCAACCAATCAGAATGATGTTTGTTCTCCATCTGCATAGATGGAGAACTATTAATCTCTGTAAAGCAACAACATCACTGTTCTATCCCAGACAGACAGACACACTGATGAAAGGGGAGTTATCTTCTTGTCATTGTCATATATCAATACATGCTCATGGAGGATCTCTTGTTGGGTCTCTAAATTATAGATTATGGTCTGAACCTGCTCTATATGAAAAGCATCTTGTTGTGTGGAGGGTTTTCTAGGATGACCCAGACGCAGAGTGACAGGCAGGAACAGGAGATATCTTAACAAAAGGCGAGCTTTAATGAAGCTGACAAATCCAGAAAACACCAAAAACGAGGGGAACAAAGTACAAAGAAAATATACAAAAACCAAACAGAGAAACAAAACAAAACTACTAACCAGAACATGGGCAGGAGGAACACTAAGAACACTGGAGACACTAGAAAACACGGAGGACAAGGGACTCAGAAGACAAGCAGACAAGACGAACCGACAAGGACAGAGGGGAAACACACAGACTTAAATACTAGACCAAACTAAACACAGGTGAAACAAATCAGGGAACACAGGTGAAACAAATCAGGGCGGGGCAGACAATCAACGGAGGGAAGTAAAACTAGACAAGACACAGGAGGAGAGGATCACCAAAATAAAACAGGAAACACTGAAATAATAAACCAAACATCAAATCCAAAATCACCAAAACAAACAACAAGGGGCTGGCACAGCCAGAACACCACACATCTTAAGATAACTTCTGTTATGATTTGACGCTATATAAACATAAACTGAACTGAACTGAACTGAACAGGAGCCACAGACTTTGAACAACATTATCTTTCCTGCTACAGTCTCCTTCTCTGACTTACAAACACACGTCTGGTCCTGCAGAGCGACACGTTGAAACACTATTACAAATAAATATAGAAATCACGTTGACGTTAGTTTAGACTTCAAGAAGGGATGATGACTTTATAACCTTTACTTCTTTATATGTTCTTATATTGATTATTTTCATATTGGCATTAGAAATAATACGTTTCTGTGTTTTGTTTTAAACTTTGTTTCTCTCTTTCAGCAGATAGAGGTCTGCAGGAGGTTGTAGATGAACATAAGATCAGTCTGAATAGAGGTCTGCAGGAGGTTGTAGATGAACATAAGATCAGTCTGAGGAGGAGATGTGAACGTGTGACTGAAGGAACTGAAGGAAGTGATGAAACAGGAAGTGGAACCCTCCTCAACAGGATCTACACTGAGCTCTACATCACAGAGGGACAGAGTGAAGAGGTTAATACCCAACATGAGGTGAGGCAGCTTGAGACAGCTTCCAAGAAGAAGACCCTCCATGACGCTCCAATCAAGTGCCAGGACATCTTTAAAGCCTTACCTGACCAACAGGGACACATCAGAGTCGTTCTGACGAACGGCGTCGCTGGCGTTGGAAAAACCTTCTCAGTGCAGAAGTTCACTCTGGACTGGGCAGAGGGCTTGGAAAACCAAGATGTCAGTCTGGTGGTTCTGCTTTCGTTCAGGGAGCTGAACTTGATCAGAGATGAGCAGTACAGTCTTCTCATGCTGCTCCATGATTTCCATCCAACATTACAGAAGGTCACAGCAGAGAAGCTCGCTGACTGTAAAGTTCTGTTCATCTTTGACGGCCTGGATGAAAGCAGACTTTCACTGGACTTCAAGAACAACGAGGTTTTGTCTGATGTCACCCAGAAGTCATCAGTCAACGTGCTGTTGACAAACCTCATCCAGGGGAATCTGCTTCCCTCAGCTCTCGTCTGGATAACTTCCCGACCTCCAGCGGCCAATCAGATCCCTCCTGCATGTGTTGACAGGGTAACAGAAGTACGAGGCTTCACTGACGCCCAGAAGGACGAGTACTTCAGGAGGAGAGTCAGTGATGAAGAGCAGTCCAGCAGAATCATCTCACACATCAAGACATCCAAGAGCCTCCACATCATGTGTCTAATCCCAGTCTTCTGCTGGATCACTGCTACAGTTCTGGACCACATGTTGACTACAGACCAGAGAGGAGAGCTGCCCAAGACCCTGACTGACATGTACTCACACTTCCTGTTGGTTCAGACAAAGAGGAAGAAGCAGAAGTACGGTGAGGGACATGAGACGAGTCCACAGGAGCTGACGGAGGCTGACAGGAAAGTTCTTCTGAAGCTGGGGAGGCTGGCGTTTGAACATCTGGAGAAAGGAAACATCATGTTCTACCAAGAAGACCTGGAGCGGTGTGGTCTGGATGTCACAGAGGCCTCGGTGTACTCAGGAGTTTGTACAGAGATCTTCAAAAGAGAGAGTGTGATCTTCCAGAAAACCGTCTACTGCTTTGTTCACCTGAGCATTCAGGAGTTTCTGGCTGCAGTCTACATGTTCCACTGTTACACAGACCGCAACACAGAGGTACTGAAGGACTTCCTGGGAGAAGACTTTAAACACAGAGAGTCAAACCCAAAGTCTCTTCTCAAGAACATCTCTAAGTATTTTGGAGGCAATGCTAGTCATGGCCCAACCCTGGATGTCTTCCTGAAGAGAGCCATGAAGAAATCCCTTGAAAGTAGAAATGGCCACCTGGACCTGTTTGTTCGCTTCCTTCATGGCCTCTCTCTGGAGTCCAACCAGAAGCTCTTAGGAGGTCTGCTGGGTCCGACAAAGAGCCCAGCAGACGAAGCATCCGGAGAGCCATCGACAACCTGAAGAAGATGAACAGAGATAATACCTCTCCTGACAGAAGCATCAACATCTTCCACTGTCTGACGGAGATGAACGACCACTCGGTACATCAGGAGATCCAAGAGTTCCTGAAGTCAAAGAACAGATCAAAGAAGAACCTCTCTGTGATACACTGCTCAGCTCTGGCCTACATGCTGCAGATGTCAGAGGAGGTTCTGGATGAGTTGGACCTGAAGGAGTACAACACAACACCAGAGGGACGACTGAGACTGATTCCAGCTGTGAGGAACTGCAGAAAAGCTGTGTAAGTCCAGATGTGGTTAACATTGTAAATCAATGTATATTAGTAGTTTAGTTATTAAAATATACACACTATAAAATTCTAATTATCCTTCAAATGGTGTTCCACATGTTTATTACATAAATATGTCAGTTCTTGAGCTGTTTCAAATGTTGAGCAAAAAATGTTGAACATGCAAACCTGGTAAAACACATGAAGGACTTTAGAGGTGGTTGAGGTTTCACACCAGCATTTCACCACAACATAGACAGATGCAGCCACCTAGAATTCACCCTCCCTCCGCGATGGGGCCCAGACCGTTCCGTGACTGGTCTGGGCTGGGACCATGCTGGGTCCTTGGCTCAAAAGAAGTCCCCTGTCATGACATAGTGAACGTGGGGCCGATTTGTCACGCCCCCATGGGGCTATATGTGGAAACCGGTTGCAGTGGTTAATCTATCCACCAGGTGGAGCAGTGGTTATCAAAGCTGAAGCTACCGTATACTGCACCTGAACTCAGCTGTTCTGTACTTACCATATCTGATGTGTATGAGGAAGTGTGCTTCCAAACCCAGAGTTATTATCATGTAATGATGATAATCATGATGATCAGGTCACGAGAATATTATGCTGAAGCTTTTTGTAAAACACGATACAGATTGTTGTTTTTATGCATAAAATAGTGAGACGGCTGAAGGAGACACGCCTCCAGTTACCTCCACCAAGGCCAAAGGCCTGGGAAGGAGGTTATGTTTTCACTGGCGTTGGTTTATTGGTTTGTTGGTTTGTTGGTTTGTTTGTTGGTTTGTTTGTTGGTTTGTTTGTTGGTTTGTCCGTTTGCAGGATTACTCCAAAAGTCCGTGATTGGATTTGAATGAAATGTTTTGGTGGGGTGTGGCACAATGAGCAATCCATTAGATTTTTGTGGCAATCCGGATCATGATCCGGATTCAGAAATATTTTTTGATAACTCCGCTCAGTCTGTGCATTAACACCACAGGCTTTAGGACATGCGCAGTGTAACTGATGATGCGTCCATGACGCGTCACCCTGCCTCTTTCCTTCTGCCTGCAGAGAGAGCGAGAGAGCGGGGGGTGAAGGGGAACACTTGTAGATTCAGCGTTTTTTCACATTAAACTCTGTGAAATTACAGGTGAGTTCGACCAAAGCTCACTTGTTGATTGTTGGAAAGAGTAACGATGACGGTTTAGGTTAGTTTTATTTAGTTTCTGTCCAGTTTGAATGAAGTGTTTTACGATGTTCCACTATGTACAGCTGATCTCAATATAAACAAAAATACAAGGCACCTTGGCGGAGGTCTGCGCTCTCCGAGTGCCATTCTAGTTATTGATTATACTGTCTATTCTGTCCATGAAAGCTCTCATAGATTATTCAACAGAATTAACCTACATGTAAATGAAAGCAATAGCCTTCAGGAGGGAAATTGATAATATAGGCTGCAGCAATAAATAACTGCTCTCATCTGAACAGCTGATTTTTTCACAGGCCTGGACAAACTGACACAAACTGATTTATCATTCACAAAAAAATAAACAACTTACTTTAAAATGTAGGCCTATCCAACGTTTTCCAAATCCAAGGCACGAATAATTACGAATGTATCGCAGACAGCGTTACACAAAGTTTATAAAGTTTCACCCAATTCAACAACTCACAAAACGGCCAGATTTTGGGGGTTTCCTCGTAAGGATCCAATTGTTGACACTTTGTCATTTTTCTGGGCTTCTCTTTTGCCTTTCAGAAACTAGGTTTGTGAAAACAGGTTGGCACGCCCAAAAAATCCTGAACACAAAACTGGCGAAAAACAGTTTAACGGTCTAACTCCACAATCCAGTACTACAATGTTCACAGCCTTTTCACAAGTTTTCAGTGAATGCAGTCACGTTATTATTACATGAGTAGGTTTTGCAAGGTGTCTTATATATTCACACATAGAGGTAATACCTGATTTACCACTACGCTTAAGTGTTGAAATATAGAATCTGTATCATTTTCCTACGGAGATTTCTGAAGTCCTAGAGAATTGCTTTCATGCGATTATTACTATAATTTTCTTCATAAAGGTTTCAGAGTAATTTCATAGTGAGCATGGAGGGTGTTAGCGGATGCTACACACCCTTAAATTAATTGGCTTTTAATTAGGGCCCGAGTACCGACAATGTAGGGTCGCGAGGACCCTAATGAAACTGTAGGAATTAATATTTTTCACACAAATGAATTGTATTTTTGAGGGCCTTAACATGCTCAAAAAGTTGTTAAACTTGTTAAAATGTGATGTATAGATAAAGGATTATTATTGTTAAAATTGAGTATGTAACTCATGCTTAAGCAGCCACTGTGTTCACAAGTGGCAATTATGGATTCATTTTGAATGATATAACATATAAAGTGTCCTCTTTCATATAATCATACAGATTTTCTGGCTGTGGAATCTCAGAGACTCACTGTGAAGTTGTGGCCTCAGCTCTGAAGTCCAACCCCTCCCATCTGAGAGAGCTGAACCTGAGTAACAACCACAACCTGAAGGAGGCAGGAGTAAAGCTGCTGTCTGCTGGACTGGAGAGTCCAAACTGTAGACTGCAGACTCTGAGGTCAGTTCACTGACTGTAGCTTATGAAGTTTTTTATAAATGAAACATTTTCAGCTGATTATAAATTATTTTTTATCTTCATCATTTATTCTTTATTCAGATTGAAGGGCTGCAGGTTGTCAGAGATCAGATGTGCTTCTCTGGCCTCAGCTCTGAAGTCCAACCCCTCAAAATGTCTTTAAATTTTATGAAGCTTTATGATGCTTTTACTGACTGAAGAGTTTAAACTGAAGATGCTTTGATTTTATGACTCCACCATTCCTCAAATATATATATTGTAGATGTCTTATCTTAAATATCTTTTGTTCACATTTCCCCCAAATCCATCCTGACATATTTTACATCTTTAGAAACTTTGAGATGTTGAGTTGAATCTTGAATCAGTTTCTGTGGTTCTTATTTGTGTTTGGCTGCTCAACATGAGTTTGTATAGATGGATCCACTGGTGGAGCTGTCAGAGTTTAAGAGGTGAAGTCACTACGTCTTTATTGAAGTAGCAGCACGTTGTCATTAATATTAATGAGAGCTCTGTTTCACTGTTTGTATTTGACAGTTTTTAACCTGCATCCTGTTGGCTTCAGGTGTTTGGAGTTTACATTTTCTAAACTTCTACGTTCTAAACCTTCTTCAGCTCTGAACACATTATTAAACATTGAATGATTTCAAGCAGGAACGTTGTCTTCTAAACTTACATCATTTATTCTTTATTCAGATTGAGGAACTGCAGTTTGTCAGAGATCAGCTGTGCTTCTCTGGCCTCAGCTCTGAAGTCCAACCCCTCCCATCTGAGAGAGCTGGATCTGAGCTACAACAAGCTGAAGGATTCAGGAGTGAAGCTGCTGTCTGGTTTTCTGGAGAGTCCACACTGTAGACTGGAGACTCTGAGGTCAGACACCATTTCTTACTTGTGTACTGAGATTAATATGATGTGAAAGTTCAGTCAGACAACTCACGTTTGAAATGTTTATTTCAACAGCGAAACATTGTTAGAGTTTGGGGTCTAGACTCCGACCTCATCACTCCCTGCAGATATCATTACATGAGATATTGGGAGTCATGATTAAACATATTTTCCCCCCAAAACTGCACTGGTTCAGAGCCTGACGCCACTGATGTGAGGCTCTTCTAAGTGTGGGCCTGGCACCAGCCGCCATGTGGCCACTCCCCATGAGCACCTCGGCTACAAGATGGTGCACATAGTGATGTTAAAGTGGCAGTAGGCAATATTATTATTATTATTATTTTTTTTTTTTTTTTTGCATCATTCCATAATAACCTTTCAGCATATTGTAATTCAAGTGTTCTGAGAGATAACTAGACTCCTGCTCCTCCTCATGGCTCTGTTTTCAGGCTTTGGAAGATCTGTCCTGTGACGGGAGACTTTGACCAATCAGAGGTCATCTCAGAGAGAGAGAGCACTCCTATTGGCTGAGCTCCGGTCATGTGACTGGTAGTTTGGCGTTCCTTCAAGAGAATTCACCATGGCTACCGCGACACAAACTTTCTCCTTTTACAGCTAAACGGTACACTACATAATATTGATTCATATTTGATCAGCGCTGCCTAGTTTGACCGTTTGGTCGGAGTTCAGAGTGATTGACAGCCGGCTCTCATAGACAGCAGATGGACAGCAGACCTCAGATCAGCTCTGACTGCTTGTTTTCCTCCGGAAATCTTGAAGATGCCGTTAGGAGCACTGGAGGACACAGAGGCACATTTTTTTTTTTTTTAATTTGTATTTATTTATTTTGATCATATTTGCTCCAATCTCGCCTACTTCAACTTTAAGGCTTCTCTACTGCAAGACAGCGTGTCTAGAGGCAGTGATGCTTGCAGAAGCACACTATCATGGTGATGCAGAGAAATCCCAAACGCGTAGAATGGCCTACGGTTTTCTCTTCTGAAAGAGGCCTAACTCATAGAAAGCTTCTAACTATGGAAATGCTAGGAGCTGGCGGAGACGAGGGAAAGTCAACTACTAGAAAATGGTCTAAGAGCTGCAGGACGAAAGGGAGTCTGCAGGTGTTATAGAGAATCCAGCATAATGCTTCTGACAAGGTGTCAATATGAGAGGGCTACTGCAGCAACCAAAAGTTAGTTTAACAGAGAAGTAAAACTTCAAACGCCATTTTACACCAAAGACGCCATTGTGAAGGGTGGAGCGGCATGACTTTGAAGGTATCTGTGATGTCCCCTTTTCCCCTGGTAGCGACTAGGGATGTGCATTCACAGCAAAATACTATTTAAAATCACTGGGAATATACGGCGCATGATTTTGTTTTTTTCTTCATTTATTTATTTATTTATTTGATAAGATTCGAGGTGGACAGTTCTTGCAGAGCGGTTCTTGGACAGAGGGAGGTCATGTGGGAGAACGAACGGGGACTTATGCCCAGTATAATATCTGCTGATAAGGGGGAGGTCGGCTACGGACCAACTGGTCTCCGATTTACATTTCTGGATGTACATGTGATGTTCACAGAAGAGAGAGCCACCGCAGGAGAGAGCAAGGTCGGAGATTATGGCCTAAAAGGTGTGAAGCTCCTCCCTGCGCTGCGGATACACTTCACATAATGGTGTCTCTAAAGACGCTGAAGGCGAACTACAGAAACCGCATATCAGATCTTCACCAGATTTACGTCGTGGCCCTTTTAAACTGAGCGCAAAATATTTTGTAACAGAACAGTTATTTTGCCAATAAACAAAAGTATTTATTTATTTATTGTAATCAATTAAAGGGACTGTTTGTAACTTTCAGAAATGTGTTGTTAACAGCTTCACCTGTGTCCGTTAAGTCAACTAAAGTCAGCGTCCTGTTGCTGGCGCTTGTGCTCGCTCTACATAGACATGAAGGAGCATCGCTCAACACAGTGAGGAGACACACGTCAGCTAAAAGCACAATATCACTCTATATTTCAGCTGCTTGGCAGTAATGTTAGCTGACCAGACCAAGGTCTCTCCATGAATCAATGCTGATCCTAGTGTTGGCTTTTCCCGCCTCAGCCTCCCGACCGCGGCCGGAGGGAACGAGGGAGACGATAACGTTTCTCTCTGCGGAGCCCCGTCACTTCACAAGACACGGGAAACCTCTGTTGGTCTGGAGGAGCTGCAGCAGTTATTTCTGCACAAACGTCCACTGAACATTCACTAGATATTCTCAGAGCTAAACTAACTCTCATGCAGTGTGGAGTGAGCAGCATGCACGTGAGAGGTGGAGAGAGAGAGAGAAGGAGCGTGGTGTGTGAGTGAAGGCAGCAGAGGAGCAGAGACTCCGGTCCTGGAGACCAAAGCTACGTCTCCCCCGCGTCCTCCGACCGCGGCCAACACTGTTTAACAGCTTCACCAGATACAACCAAGAGGTTTTGGTGCTTCACTGGAGTTTGTGTTGGAGTCTGAGTCTGAACAGCGGAGACACACGAGAGACCAGGAGACACACGAGAGACCATGAGACACACGAGAGACCATGAGACACACGAGAGACCATGAGACACACGAGAGACCAGGAGACACACGAGAGACCATGAGACACCGACCAGCAAGGATTTATACCTGAAGAAGTTACTAACAGGAACTTTAATATTATTTATTTATTCATTTATTTGATTCAATATTAATATAATTTATATTGTTATTATTTGTATATGTAAATATGCACACGCTATATAGCTTATAATTTTGCAGAATAAAAGAACAAAGTACCTTAAATTTGGTTCCTGAGTGAATCAGGAATTGCTGCTGCAGGAACTATGGATGTATTAAAAGGCAGGAACCCATGGTAGAGGCTGGGACTGCAGTTCCCAGGGTCCTTTGGGGTGTGAGGTCACCAGGAAGCGGAGCAGCTTGAGCCATGTCAAAGGTTGAAGAGGTTACCTGGTTGTTTACATTGCAGCAGGGGAATTCATTCTGGCCTTCATGACATTGAGAGCTGATTTCACCTCGAGGAGAGAGGACAGGATGGTGGTTTCAGAGGAGGTGCCGGTTCTGGTCGCTTCGATCGTTTTGCGGGACTATTAGCCGCAGGTGTGAGGGATGCTTGAGAAGCGGTGCGCCTCTTCGCTGCAGCTTGTTCCTCTTGGGAGGAGCGTCTGAATTGACGCTCACGTTGAACTCTTGGGCATCGACGGAGCTTTGAGCTCCTCGTGGTTAAGGCCGGAGGGAACCGAGATGTTGCGGTGTATAGCTCTTCTAGGATGCATAAATCACAACACCTCACTTCCATCATGTTAAAATAAATTATATAAAAATACATGAATATGAAGAATAAATAAATAAATAATCTCTATTTCAGCTATCAGACAATAACAAATATATTAACTGTTTGTTGTTTCTATAAATGTTATGAAGCTATATGATGCTTTTACTGACTGAAGAGTTTAAACTGAAGACGCTTTGATTTTATGACTCCACTATTCCTAATATATATATATATATTGTAGATGTCTTTTCTTAAATATCTTTTGTTCACATTTCCCCAAAATCCATCCTGACATATTTGACATCTTTATAAACTTTGAGATGTTGAGTTGAATCTTGAATCAGTTTCTGTGGTTCTTATTTGTGTTTGGCTGCTCAACATGAGTTTGTATAGATGGATCCTCTGGTGGAGCTGTCAGAGTTTAAGAGGTGAAGTCACTACGTCTTTATTGAAGTAGCAGCACGTTGTCATTAATATTAATGAGAGCTCTGTTTCACTGTTTGTGTTTGACAGTTTTTAACCTGCATCCTGTTGGCTTCAGGTGTTTGGAGTTTACATTTTCTAAACTTCTACGTTCTAAACCTTCTTCAGCTCTGAACACATTATTAAACATTGAATGATTTCAAGCAGGAACGTTGTCTTCTAAACTTACATCATTTATTCTTTATTCAGATTGAGTCACTGCAGTTTGTCAGAGATCAGCTGTGCTTCTCTGGCCTCAGCTCTGAAGTCCAACCCCTCCCATCTGAGAGAGCTGGAGCTGAGTGACAACGACCTGAAGGATTCAGATGTGAAGCTGCTGTCTGATCTGGTGAAGAGTCCACACTCTAGACTGGAGACTCTGATGTAAGTAGAGGGTCGGAGTCGGTCCATGCTGGTTTCAGCAGTATTGTTGTGATGTGTTTCCTCCGTTAAGCTGTGAGAGGAGAGCGGTGACACACAGAGAGAGAGAGAACAGTCAGCCAATCAGATCAGCCAGAAGCTTGTTGTGATCATGTGTTAGAGTTGATGTGAAGAAGATGTTGTTGTTGTGTTCATGTCTCCAGGAAATAAAGCTGGATTACAGCTGACAGCATCACATCATGTATAGAGACAGTGGTCCTCATCCATCAAACTGTCGTACCATCAACTCTGATCAGAAAGTGTGTGTTCTCTCATTGATCAGTTCATCTCTGTCACAGCTCTGAGATCAGTCTGACTGAAGCCTCAGATCACTGGCTCTTATTTCATAGAACCGTGGTTACATTTAGTAACCATGATGTGCTTAAAGGAGGGTAACGGGATGAGGGTGTGGAGGTTTAGTGTCTTCATTAACTCCTTCCAGTCACTAGGAGCAGCACACTGGAATGAGTGAGGACCAGAGGAGGTGCAGACTTTAGGAACGACCACACTGATGAATTAGCTAGAAGATAAATTGCGGTTCCTGTTGGAGATATTGAGTAGTGAGCGGAGATATGGAGGTTGGTTCTGCTAATGATAGTTTATAAATGAACTGTGTGCTGCATCAGTGACTGACAGCTGATGAAGGGAGTCTCTGTAAACACTGATCATCACTTCTGTTCTCTTCTTCTCTCATCAGATGGAAGTGGCCGTGGTTATCTCTGTTTGAGTGAGTGATCAGAAAAGTGGATGTGTTGAGAGGATCAGCCGTGTCCTGATGATCCACAGAGGTTCACCACCTGGACCTGCATCTGATTCTGTCTTTTTTATTCATTCATATATTCTGAACCCAAAGTGCCTCTGCAGAATAGTTCAGTTCATGACAACATAACTGTAGATGAACACATTTAAATAGATCTTTCTGTTTTGCTTTGTGTCGCAGGAGGGCCGGGCTTTGATGCCCATTTTCGTAGCGGCCAAACGGCGGTACTACAACTTCCGTGTCTGTCTCGTGATGCCATCGGGCCCTAAAAGACTTTTCCCGATGGATGAGGAAGATCACCGGATGATCCAGGTTCTTCATCACTCGGCACTCGAGCCATTTTGTCTTCACGCTCCACTGAGACACTCTCAGAGGAATGAACGGGAGCCTCCGACGCTGGATCCACTTCTCTTTATACATCCATGATTAAAACCAATACCAACCATTTCTCATATTATAGAAGATAAATATTTGCTTGTAACAAACAGAAAGAATGAGATAAACTCTGAATTCAGTCGAGGCTTCACTTCAGTTTCTTAACTGACTACAAACAGATTCGTCTGGATTTAGGTGTAAAGTCAGCAGCTTCATATTTTATATAATGTTTGATGTAAAATAAACAAACAGAACTGATTAACATGCGTACTCTAGATTTTATATTCACTAATCATGTACGTACAGGAGGATTCCAGTTTCATGTGTGACTCTGCCAGTTTTCACGTTACATGACTGAACACAGACACATAAAGTCGCCCGTGGAGCTTCTTCCCTCAGAAATCCGTGTTGAAGCGGTCGTTCTCACCACCGTTCATGTTCTGTTGTTCCTGCTGGAGCTGCTTTCTGCCAGCAGATGTCACCGTTCCCTCTGTTTTAGCACAAAGGAGGTTTATCTGAATGGATGTAGTGAACACTGAACTGATTCTTTCTGAAGTATGACCTGATTAGAGTTTGGAGGTCAAAGGTCAAAGGTCACTGTGTCCTCACAAAACACATTTTGGCCTTAACTCAAGAATTCATCTGCTAATTATGACACTTTCACACAGATGTTAATTATGATGAAATGATGAAGTGATGACATTTTGGACAGACGTGGATGTAAACTGTAACTTGACTGGTTGGGGGAGGCAGACAACCGTGAGGCGGGAATTCTTGATTCTTTGACACACACACATGCACACACACACATGCACACACTCTTTTTGGTTTGTTTAGTTTAGTTATTTAGTTAGATTAATATTGTCTTTTAAACCTTTATCATCTTGTAAATAAATGTTTGTGGATTATACATGATGGTCGGTTTAATGATGTACAAGAGTGAATAATGCCAACCGCTGCTATCTTGAGAAATACATTCCTTAAACTGTAACTTGCTATCGATATGGTGATTTATGGTTATAGTTATTCATTTAATTAATCATAATAAGTTCTTAATTGATAGTTTAGTATACTTAATTAGACTTATTCATGAGACTACATTTTTCTTAGAGATTTGAGGTCTCGCCTATTTTTGCCCCGCACGTTGTCTCACAGCAACAACAGACAGTGAAGGTGATCTATTGACTATATTGACATGATACCAGCTACATTAATACAGTTTCGATGTCTATCTGTAGAAGATGTTACGGAGATGAAAAAAAATAAAGACTTATTTTTAAATCAACACTTCCTGCTTTAATTTTAAAATAAAAGCCCTCAAGCATTTTTTCTATGGACAGAATTCCTTCATTTGTTAAAACAAGGCTTTTATTCTGAAATATGTGCCGGACAGTGTTGTAGAACATGCAGTGGCTTGGAGAGCTCCATGAATGAATATATTACGGAGTTTTAATTGTTGATTGTTATTATTATTTAAAAATTACCACACGTTACTTAACCTTTCTCTGTCTAAAATAAATATAAATGATATTTATAAAGAAATGAAGCGGAGTATCACGGATGTATCACGCCGCGTGTTCCTGACGTTCCTGGTGTGTCCGGGCGCTTACACCAAATTCACAGCAGAGCAGTGGCGAAGTGCGGCCTGCGGCGAGCTGCCAGTCACCACTGCCTGGTGTGAATTTGGTGTTACGATGGTTTGTGTTAATCGGAGGTTTCCCCTCCTTCACAATGTCCTCCAGTCAGAGGCAGAGTACTTCCTGTACCACACTGTGATACGGTTGGATGATTTTTTAAAATCCATACGTGTAATTTCGCCTCACAAAGTCATAATCATGAGTTTTATGTTGTTACGTGTTGCACCACAACAACATCTCAACCCAGTCGCCAGGAAAAATGATACTATTGTACGTTTCTGCAAACCACGGGACACGTTGAATGTCGACGTTTCATAAATACATTTCTCGTATCGCGCTTGCAGAAACACACAATGACACATGGTTAAAGTTGTGAAACGGTTAGGTTTAGGCAACAAATCTGCTTAGTTAATGTTAGAAAAATATCATGGTTTGGCAAAATAATAACATAACAACCGTGACAACGCAAATAAATTAACAGGACAAACATTCAAATGAAATGCTCAAACGAAGGCTGTGACGTGTAAATAATAAAATAATTATTCAACTCTAGCAAGTTTTCTCTTTTGAGCTTTCAGGGTGTTTTCAATAGTAATAATAATGGTCCAAAATCATGTGAAATTGCATTTTCAATGCAGTGTTAAGTCAAATTTTCTTGGGGAAGGACCCTCAAAGACAATATCTCCTAGTATCTTTTGAGAAATTCAGATAGTAATGATTGCTGATACCAGCCGATACACATGCCAACATGTGAAGAATGGGAGTACTGGCACTTATTTTCTTCTACTTCAAGATCTGAACAAAACTATTACAGATTTGATAAATAACACACCGGCTTCTTGGACTTTTATTAGACACAAATGAGACTCAAACTATTAAAATCAGAGAGGTGTTGTAAAGCTTCATCAGACTTCTTCTGTCACTTCTCATAATAACATCACTATATAACAACATTCATCATAATAACATCACTATATAACAACATTGATCATAATAACATCACTATATAACAACATTCATCATAATAACATCACTACATAACAACATTTATCATAATAACATCACTATATAACAACATTCATTATAATAACATCACTATATAACAACATTGATCATAATAACATCACTATATAACAACATTCATCATAATAACATCACTATATAACAACATTCATCATAATAACATCACTATATAACAACATTGATCATAATAACATCACTATATAACAACATTTATCATAATAACATTACTATATAACAACATTCATCATAATAACATCACTATATAACAACATTCATCATAATAACATCACTATATAACAACATTCATCATAATAACATCACTATATAACAACATTCATCATAATAACATCACTATATAACAACATTCATCATAATAACATCACTATATAACAACATTGATCATAATGACATTACTATATAACAACATTTATCATAATAACATCACTATATAACAACATTGATCATAATGACATCACTATATAACAACATTCATCATAATAACATCACTATATAACAACATTGATCATAATGACATCACTATATAACAACATTCATCATAATAACATCACTATATAACAACATTGATCATAATGACATCACTATATTACAACATTCATCATAATGACATCACTATATAACAACATTCATCATAATAACATCACTATATAACAACATTCATCATAATGACATCACTATATAACAACATTCATCATAATAACATCACTATATTACAACATTGATCATAATGACATCACTATATAACAACATTCATCATAATAACATCACTATATAACAACATTCATCATAATGACATCACTATATAACAACATTCATCATAATAACATCACTATATAACAACATTCATCATAATTACATCACTATATAACAACATTGATCATAATAACATCACTATATAACAACATTCATCATAATAACATCACTATATAACAACATTGATCATAATAACATCACTATATAACAACATTCATCATAATAACATCACTATATAACAACATTCATCATAATAACATCACTATATAACAACATTCATCATAATAACATCACTATATAACAACATTCATCATAATAACATCACTACATAACAACATTGATCATAATAACATCACTATATAACAACATTCATTATAATAACATCACTATATAACAACATTCATCATAATAACATCACTATATAACAACATTCATCATAATAACATCACTATATAACAACATTCATCATAATAACATCACTATATAACAACATTCATCATAATAACATCACTATATAACAACATTCATCATAATAACATCACTATTTACAACATTCATCATATAACATCACTATATTACAACATTCATCATAATAACATCACTATATAACAACATTCATCATAATAACACCACTATATAACAACATTCATCATAATAACATCACTATATTACAACATTCATCATAATAACATCACTATATAACAACATTCATCATAATAACATCACTATATTACAACATTCATCATAATAACATCACTATATTACAACATTCATCATAATAACATCACTATATAACAACATTCATCATAATTACATCACTATATAACAACATTCATCATAATAACATCACTATATTACAACATTCATCATAATAACATCACTATATAACAACATTCATCATAATAACATCACTATATTACAACATTCATCATAATAACATCACTATATAACAACATTCATCATAATAACATCACTATATTACAACATTCATCATAATAACATCACTATATTACAACATTCATCATAATAACACCACTATATAACAACATTCATCATAATAACATCACTATATTACAACATTCATCATAATAACACCACTATATAACAACATTGATCATAATAACATCACTATATAACAACATTCATCATAATTACATCACTATATAACAACATTCATCATAATAACATCACTATATAACAACATTCATCATAATAACATCACTATATTACAACATTCATCATAATAACATCACTATATAACAACATTCATCATAATAACATCACTATATTACAACATTCATCATAATAACATCACTATATTACAACATTCATCATAATAACACCACTATATAACAACATTCATCATAATAACATCACTATATTACAACATTCATCATAATAACACCACTATATAACAACATTGATCATAATAACATCACTATATAACAACATTCATCATAATTACATCACTATATTACAACATTCATCATAATAACATCACTATATAACAACATTCATCATAATAACATCACTATATTACAACATTCATCATAATAACATCACTATATAACAACATTCATCATAATAACATCACTATATTACAACATTCATCATAATAACATCACTATATTACAACATTCATCATAATAACACCACTATATAACAACATTCATCATAATAACATCACTATATTACAACATTCATCATAATAACACCACTATATAACAACATTGATCATAATAACATCACTATATAACAACATTCATCATAATAACATCACTATATTACAACATTCATCATAATAACATCACTATATTACAACATTCATCATAATAACATCACTATATAACAACATTCATCATAATAACATCACTATATAACAACATTCATCATAATAACATCACTATATAACAACATTCATCATAATTACATCACTATATAACAACATTCATCATAATAACATCACTATATTACAACATTCATCATAATAACATCACTATATAACAACATTCATCATAATAACATCACTATATTACAACATTCATCATAATAACACCACTATATAACAACATTCATCATAATAACACCACTATATAACAACATTCATCATAATTAGCAGGTTTGTTCTTCAGTCTGTGTCACACACAAACTCTGAATCAGCATTTTATCAGTTGAGTTTATCTTTTTCTGACCTCCTGACACTTCCTGCTTTTACCCCGTTGGTGATGTCATTGATGATGTCATGGGATAGACCAAATATGGGGGGGAGGGTATTTACTTGAAGATATCATGTTGATTAAGATGAGTCATGTTTAAAGTGTTCACACAGAAAACGATGATGTTGATGTATTTCATGTTTGAACTGTTGATGTTTGATGATTAATGTCACTTCCTGTCACCCACCTGTGTCAGGTGTTTAGAGCCAGACACACCTGAGTGAAGTTTGGTCCTGGCTGAGATCAACATGTGCTCCAGGTTGAAGGGAGTATTTAAGCTGCTGGTCTGTTTCAGTCCAGAAGAACATGTATTTAAACAGTAAACATCAGGTGAAGTGATGAGGCTGGATGCAGGTGTTTCATATAAAGAGAATAATGAAAGTGCCTCAGGTGGTTCAGGTGGTTCAGGTGGCTCATGTGTACCAGGTGAGTTGCTTTAACATCTTTACTCGAGTTAGTTAAAGTGTTTTCAAAGTCCCTCAGATGCACTTCTCCTGTCTATCGACCCAATATAGCGTCTACTGGGCGACCAAAGCCACATGACCATATTTATCTACTGTATGTGCTCCACTGGCTGATATGTGGCCGTGTGTGTTTTGACGGGTTGTCTTTTATATTTTAAAATGGTTTTCTGCCCAATTTAAATGTTCTTTGTAAAGTGTTTTATGATGACGCTGAAGGCCTCAAGCCCAAACAGTAAAGTTGATCTCCACACTGTGACTGTCTGCTGGACTTTGGAGACTAAAAGCTGCGGTCGGACAGTTTCCAGCAGCCTTCAAAGAATTTACAGGAAGTCACAGAGATAGTTACTTCCTGTTAGATCAGAAATGTATCAGGCGTTGGATTCTATCCTTTATTATCATTATTATTATCATCAACCACACCAGACGTGTTTGTTAACAGATGAAACCTTCATTGCACAGCATGAGACTAATATCCTACAATCTAGCGTTAGATATATTACACAGAAAGTTGTGACTTTCTACAACACGTGGTGTTCGCTGTCAAAACTGAGAGCCAATCAGCTCTTTGATCAGGCGACAGCCAGGCGTTTCCCATCATGCCCCTGGGTCTTGCAGTCGGTGGAGAGCAGCTGCGGCACCTGGCTTTAAAAACTGCAGCCCGCCGCCTCGATCTGGTGAGGTCGTCGTTGCCCACGTGGTCACGACGTCAGAGCAAGTCGGCATCAAGTCGGACACAAATCTAACCAGCATGCATTGCGCGGTGATCGCCGGTGATCGATTCTGCGCCGGCCTGGCAGTTTAATTAATTTGATTAATTAATTAAACTAAATTGTGAAAGGGTTTAGAACATTATGATAAAAGTATATGATGGTCATTCCCATTAATCACAAATTAATCTCACATGTATTATCTGTTCTAAATGAACCTTAAAGGAGATCAGTCCAGTATTTAATCCTCTTATCAACATGGGAGTGGGCTAATATGCTGCTTTATGTAAATGTATGTATATATTTATTATTGTAAATCAATTAACAACACAGATCAATAACAGATATTGATCCAGAAACCCTCACAGGTACTGCATTTAGCATAAAACAATATGCTCCAATCATAACATGGCAAACTGCAGCCCAACAGGCAACAACAGCTGTCAGTGTGTCAGTGTGCTGACTTGACTATGACTTGCCCCAAACTGCATGTGATGATCATAAAGTGGGCATGTCTGTAAAGGGGAGACTCGTGGGTACCCATAGAACCCATTTACATTCACTGATCTGGAGGTCAGAGGTCAAGGGACCCCTTTGAACATGGACATGACAGTTTTTCCTCTCCAACATTTAGTGTCAGTTTGGAGCGTTATTTAACTCCTTCATGACAAGCTAGTCTGACATGGTTGGTACCGATGGATTCATCAGGTTCTACAGTTTACTATGATACCAGGATCTTCACTCTTTGAAACTGTTATAATCACATTAACTTTGTCAGCCCTAAAACAAATTGACCGATCGATGCAGCAGTAAAGCAGCTTGCGTGTTCTGAGAGGTAAAATTACTGTGTTTTTGTGGATGGAGTCTGGTGGCTTTGAATTTGTAGGTGTCTAAAATCCGTTTTCCTGCTGCTCCCGTCCACAGCAGCTTCACCTCGCCGTCAGACAGCCCTTTACTGACGGGGAACTGAAGCCGTTATATCGCTCTCTTCAAAGCCACCAGACTCCATTCACAAAAACAGTCATTTGACCTCTCAGAACACGAGAGTATTCACTCAACCCCACTTCAGAAAATCTGAACTAACCCATTCAGTTATTTTTACACAGCTCACGTTGACTCGGCTAGTGCCAGCGTTCACATTATTCATAACCTGATGGATTAGCTCACTGTGCTAACCTTCGTCACTGCTTTCTGCTAACGGCTGAGTGGACGTCTATATTTGAAATAAAACTGAAAAGAACGCAGACGGACCTGCAGTGTTAGGAACTGAATTCCCCTCAGAACTATAGAGAGAGAAGGGCCTTTGAGCCAGGCATTAACCCCTCAACTGCTACTGTAATCCCGACGGTTTATAATCTGACTCATATAACAGTGTTGTGTGATTACAGCTGAGTATCACTTTAATCCTGCAGCTTCATTAATAATCTACAGTCCAACATTCAATCACATTTATTTCATATTAAATTCAGCCATCAAATAAAGAACACGTTTTCACATCACTGTATTTATGAGGACCGTACCTGGATTCATTCAGTTCAGCTTTATTGTCGTTATGCTGGTGCACAACGACACACAGAAACGTCCAAAGAGTTCATTGTTCATCACAGGCCGTTTCAGTAGAATCTGACAATACAATAGAAATAATTTGGTTTTACTTTAGTTCGTCTCTTTGTAGGAGGACGTGTTACTGGCGTCTGGTCGTCTCTTTGTAGGAGGACGTGTTACTGGTGTCTGGTCGTCTCTTTGTAGGAGGACGTGTTACTGGTGTCTGGATGTCTCTTTGTAGGAGGACGTGTTACTGGCGTCTAGACGTCTCTTTGTAGGAGGACGTGTTACTGGTGTCTGGACGTCTCTTTGTAGGAGGACGTGTTACTGGCGTCTGGTCGTCTCTTTGTAGGAGGACGTGTTACTGGCGTCTGGACGTCTCTTTGTAGGAGGACGTGTTACTGGTGTCTGGTCGTCTCTTTGTAGGAGGACGTGTTACTGGCGTCTGGACGTCTCTTTGTAGGAGGACGTGTTACTGGCGTCTGGTCGTCTCTTTGTAGGAGGACGTGTTACTGGCGTCTGGACGTCTCTTTGTAGGAGGACGTGTTACTGGCGTCTGGTCGTCTCTTTGTAGGAGGACGTGTTACTGGCGTCTAGACGTCTCTTTGTAGGAGGACGTGTTACTGGCGTCTGGTCGTCTCTTTGTAGGAGGACGTGTTACTGGTGTCTGGTCGTCTCTTGTAGGAGGACGTGTTACTGGCGTCTGGTCGTCTCTTTGTAGGAGGACGTGTTACTGGCGTCTAGACGTCTCTTTGTAGGAGGACGTGTTACTGGCGTCTGGTCGTCTCTTTGTAGGAGGACGTGTTACTGGCGTCTGGTCGTCTCTTTGTAGGAGGACGTGTTACTGGTGTCTGGTCGTCTCTTGTAGGAGGACGTTTTACTGGCGTCTGGTCGTCTCTTTGTAGGAGGACGTGTTACTGGCGTCTGGTCGTCTCTTTCAGTCCAAAATGGCGGAGTGCTGCTCTGCGGCTGGGAGCCGATGTTAACGTAGAACCAACGGTTGGCTTTCACTTCTTTGTAATATACGTCCTTTAAAACGTCTTCTCCTCCAATGTCTTCGCCTCTTCTCCTCCGACGCCTTCGCCGTGACGTTGTCGCCTCTTCTCCTCTGACATCTTTTCCTCTTCTTCTTCTCCGACATCTTCGTCTCTTCTTCTCTGACGTCTTTGCGTCTTCTTCTTCTCGGACATCTTTGTTTCTTCTTTTCTGACGTCTTCCGCCTCTTCTTCTTCTCTGACATCTTCGTCTCTTCTTCTCCGACGTCTTCGTCTCTTCTTCACTGACGTCTTCTCCTGTTTTTTTCTCCGACGTCTACTCCTCTTCTTCTTTCCGATGTCTTCGTCTCTTCTTCTTTCCGACGTCTTTGCCTCTTCTTCTTCTCTGACGTCTTTGCCTCTTCTTCTTCTCTGACGTCTTTGCCTCTTCTTCTTCTCTGACGTCTTTGCCTCTTTTTCTTCTTCGACGTCTTTGCCTCTTTTTCTTCTTCGACGTCTTTGCCTCTTTTTCTTCTTCGACGTCTTTGCCTCTTCTTCTTTTCCGACATCTTCGTCTCTCCTTTTCTGATTTCTTTGTCTCTTCTTCTTTTCCGACGTCTTCGCCTCTTCTTCTTCTCTGACGTCTTTGCCTCTTCATCTTCTTCAGAGTCGTCGTCTCTTCTTCTTTCCGACATCTTTGTCTTTTCTTTTTCTTTTTCTTCTTCTCCGACGTCTTCATGTCTTTATTTTAATTATAAATCAATATAAAGTTAATCCCAGACCTGTTGAGATGAACTCAGTAATATTTCAGTGTTGTCTCTCAACGTGACATCAGAGCTGCTCATCTTTTATTATTATAATTATTATAATGCAGCTGTATTTCAATGAATCGTGAATCTCTGTTTCTCTGCTCTCTGTCGTCCTGAAGTGGATTTACCTCCAATCACCATTTATTAAATCTCCATCCATTAAAGAGCACCGCCCTCCGTCCTCAGCGGCGTCCACTAATCCTGATTACAGGGGGGAGAGAGGACGGGGTCTCCGCCTGTCACATCCCATCCCACCAAGAGACGCCTGAACGCATCACACCACTGCAGGCTGGGCCACAGGAGACAGGAGACAGGAGACAAGAGACAGGAGGAGATGGAGGGAGAGAGAAGACGGGGTCTCTGTCTGTCTAATACCACCAAGAGACGCCTGAACGCATCACACCAGTGAAGACTGGACAACAGGAAGTCCACAGGGACGAGACAGAGGAGATAGGAGACAGAGGGTGAAGGTGGAGGACAGCTGAACTCTACCATGGACAGCAGAGGGAGGAGAGGAACTAACGGATCGTTCAAACGTTCGTCCATCAAACGCAGTGCATCGTCCGCATCACAGAGGGTAAGACGGGTTCAAACCCTCACAACTTTATTCACGATTCTAGCAGAAATCACAAAGTGTCCACAGATCCAGAGTCACCTCATATGTCTCATGTGTCAGATCAGATGTGAAAACAGTTCAGTGTAAACACATTCAAGACAGACAGACTGAAACCTCTGGAGGAGGTTTGAGACTCATTACAGATGTGTAAAGGTGTAAATGCATCTGTCGCCTTAAGACACATCTGTAATGTTTCCTCCTCCTACAGTGTAACACCGCTACGTGTCCTCCTACAACGGCTCCTATGATTAAAAAAGAGAAAAAGTTGCTCCTCATTTTTTGTGCGTTCTCCTACGAATGTCCAGCAACACATCCCAATTACAGGAAACTACTAAAGCTGGGCATACACTGTCAGTTTTAGAGATGCTGTTGTGTAATTCCTACTCCTACTGTACGATTTAGATCGTTTGCGATGTAAAGCCAAAGCTCACGACTTGAGTGATCACACTGTACGGTCTGATCGTCAACCATGACCCGAGTGATCACGCTATACGGTCCGATCGTCAACCGCGACCTGAGTGATCACGCTGTACGGTCCCATCGTCAACCACGACCTGAGTGATCACGCTGCAATATCGGTCTCCTGGTGAAAGTCTGGTGTTTTTAGACCCACCCATCCACCGCGACCTCCTCCCTACATGCAGTTCACTGCTCTCTATACTTCCTGGTTCATGATTACGTAGATCACATCCCAGTGGATTTTGTGGGATATATATATACAGTATATATATATATATACTGTATATATATGAATTACGGTGCTTTACTGTTAGTCGGTCTCTCTGTGACCAGCCTGAACCGGGTCAGTCAGCAGTCTGTGGGCTCCTGAAGGAGTCTGAGCTCAGCTGGATTTGATCTGGTACTCTGATATTAATATTAAAAGTCTAAAACGCAGAATAACGTTCTGAACGTGGTTCCATCACTGAAACCATCAATGTCTCGTGTCTGTGGGGTCTAGTATAGATCTAGTTCTACTCTGGTTCACAGTCTATCACTGCTGGTTCTGTCCTTCTTCTTTCTCCTCCTCCTCCTCCTCCTTCTTCCTCCTTCTTCTTCTTTTCCTTCTCCTTTTTCCTTCTTCTTCTTCTTTCTTCTTTCTCCTCCTCTCCCTCATTCTTCTTCTTCTTTCTTCTTCTCGTCCTTCTCCTCCTCCTCAGATCGTGTGATCTGACCAGTTTGGGGCGTTATTTGACCCTCCTCCTCTTCCTCCTCTTCCTCTTCCTCCTCTTCCTCCTGCCCCTCCTCCTCCTCCTCTCCCTCCTCCTCTTCCTCATCCTCCTCCTCCTCTTCCTCCTCCTCTTCATCCTCTTCCTCCTCCTCCTCCTCCTCCTCCTCTTCCTCAGATCATGTGACCACTCGGGGTTAATAATTGACTTCATGTGATTTTGCTCCACAAACACGATCAGCTGTTTCTCCTCTCAGACAAACATGTGACTGAACTCAGTTTCCTCTCTTCACTCCGAGTTACTATCAGTTATGAACTGATCCGGGGATCAATAATCCCGCTGCAGAGCTGAAACATCCTCCTCTTCATCATCTTCATCGGACACATTCATCAATAATGATCTGACCAGAAACATGAGCAACACACATCAATGCTATAAACATCTGTAAAGTCAACTCACACCGTCACCGGTAGCCTGTTGAATGATCGCGTTGCTGTATCGAGCCAAACTGGACCCAGACTCTCGTCCTCTCTGATTGGTTGGGAGCTGCAGGTCCACTTCCTGTCTCTGTAAAAAATAAAAGCCTGTGATATAACGGCTCATTACGCAAACAAGTTGTTCCTCTGAACATTAATCTCATTTAATAATCCTGATAATCCAAAATCCTGCTGGCCTCACTCACACTCTCTGTTCACTGTTGAGTCGTCTTTAATCTGTCGCTGTGTTCCATTCAGCTCGTTTACAACAACACACGCTTCACGTCTACGAAGTGTTGAAGTGTTGAAATGTTGCAGTGTTAAGTGTTGAAGTGTTGGTGGGTGGAAGTGTTGAAGTGTTGATGGGTGGAAGTGTTGATGGATGGAAGTGTTGATGGGTTGAAGCGTTGAAGTGTTGATGGGTGGAAGTGTTGAGTGTTGATGGGTGGAAGTGTTTGATGGATGGAAGTGTTGATGGGTGGAAGTGTTGAAAGTGTTGATGGGTGGAAGTGTTGAAGTGTTATGGTGGTCAGTGTTGAAGTGTTGATGGTGGACCTTGTTGTATGGTGGCCGTGTTGAAGTTGCTTGCCGTTTTGCTGGGTGGCCGTGTTGCCGTGTTGCTGGGTGGCCGTGTTGCCGTGTTTCCGTGTTGCCGTTTTGCTGGGTGGCCGTGTTGCCGTGTTGCTGGGTGGCCGTGTTGCTGGTGGCCGTGTTTGCCGTGTTGCCGTGTTGCTGGGTGGCCGTTGCTGGGTGGCCGTGTTGCCGTGTTGCCGTTTTGCTGGGTGGCCGTGTTGCCGTGTTGCTGGGTGGCCGTGTTGCCGTGTTGCTGGTGGCCGTGTTGCCGTGTTGCCGTGTTGCCGTGTTGCTGGGTGGCCGTGTTGCCGTGTTGCTGGGTGGCCGTGTTCTCGGTGGCCGTGTTGCCGTGTTTGCTGGTTGGCCGTGTTGCCGTTTTGCCGTGTTGCTGGGTGGCCGTGTTGCCGTGTTGCTGGGTGGCCGTGTTGCTCGGTGGCCGTGTTGCCTGTTGCTGGTTGGCCGTGTTGCCGGTGTTGCCGTGTTGCTGGTGGCCGTGTTGCCGTGTTGCTGGGTGGACCGTGTTGCTCGGTGGCCGTGTTGCTGGTTGGCCGTGTTGCCGTTTTGCCAGTGTTGCTGGGTGCCGTGTGGCGGTGTTGCTGGCTGGACTTGTTGCCGTGTTGCCGTGTTGCTGGCTGGCCTTGTTGCGTGTTGCTGGCTGGCCTTGTTGCCGTGTTCCTGGGTGCCAGTGTTGACAGTGTTGGCGTGTTGGCGTGTTGAGGGGGTGGATGTGGTGACGTGTTGATGTGTTGAAGTGTGAAGGTGTTGACTGCGTTGCTGTCTTGACGTGTTGCAAGCGTTGAAGCATGGATGCGTTGAAGTGTCGACGTGTGGAAGTGTTGATGTCTTGATGTGTTGAAGCGTTGATGTCTTGATGTGTTGAAGCGTTGAAGCATGGATGCGTTGAAGTGTCGACATGTGGAAGTGTTGATGTCTTGATGTGTTGAAGTGTTGAAGCGTTGATGTCTTGATGTGTGGAAGTGTTGATGCGTTGAAGCATCGACGTGTTGAAGTGTCGATGTGTTGATGCGTAGAATTTTGGAAGCGTGGATGTGTTGATGTCTTGAAGTGTTGAAGGGTGGATGTGTGGAAGTGTCGAGGTGTTGAATTACATGAAGCACGCCGATGACGTTCCGAACTCCTTTAATATTTTACGTCTTCTGTTGGTCGACCAATAGAAACTCTGTTTGGAAGTCATTATTCTCATGTGTTTAATCACCATATTTATTACACGATCACTCTGTAGCGATGCTCTCGTACTCGGTTTACAGTAGGTGATCGCTCTCGTCAATATTTATTGATTACCTGCATCAGAGACGTCACATCACATCGTCTGTCGGGGCCGATTGCAAGGAAATTTAGTTGAATGGATATTTTAGGAGACCATACCTTTTTTATTTAATTTAATTTTTCTTAAATCATGCTTATTATTGTTTCCTTAAGAAAAAAGACAACAACAACCTAAACCACAACAAATAAAACAATATGTACATAAATGTATAACAGATAGTAATTGTAAATTGAAAAACAATTATTCAAAAACAAATGAGAGGAAAAAAAGGTTATAATAATAATAACAATAATAATGAATACATAAATAAATAAATACAATTATAAAATTATATATCAACCTGAAACCGCAACAAATTAAACAATATGTGCATATAACAGATAGTAACTGTAAATTGAAGAACAAATTATTTTTTAAAAATGAGAGAAAAAAGGTAATAATAATAATAATAATACAAATAAGAAACATAAATAAAGAAATAAATACAATTACAAAATAAAAAATATATAATAGATTCTTTTTTTAAATAATGAATAAATATAACAATAGTAATGTTGATAATAATAAATAAATGAATAAAATAAATTCACACACCAGATTCCCAGCACCTTTAACCCCGGGGTCACGTGGCCGTATCTTAACGCAAGACAGAAAACATTGTTTTTAATGCGCTGGTCAATTTCAAGATTTTGGGTTATTTTGCTTCCATAACATGTCTTCTTTCAGGATAGTGGGAAGAAACATTTATTTTACTACTTCTGTAGATTCCTCCCATTCTTTCAACCGTTAGGTAATGCCTCATTTGCATATTTAAACATAACATTTCAGAAAACTCGTAATACAAAGAATAATTATCTTAATGTCAGTATTCAACTGGTAAAGTGTAATGGTGATATCTACTAGTTGATATGTTTAAACTATATTCCTGAGGTTTGTACATATCATTTACAACATTTTATTCCTAAAAACATGGCAATCTTTTGTTCTTTATTTTTTATGGCTGACCATATATTCTGATGTATGGGGTGGTATAAAGAGATATCCTCATTTAAAAACCTTCGACTCTAACATGTTGACAAAATGAAACCAGGATTTTGAACATGGCTTTATCGCCTGAGATATTGATGTTTAAAAATGTTCTGCTCATAGAAAACTCTGCTGCAGATCAAATCAAGCGCTTTCTAAACTAACAGCCAGCAGCTGGCGATCCAGATGTTTTGGCTTCACTTTTAGATATTTACTATACAACCCATGTGTTTATGATCAAATTAAGAACATACAATTGTTTATCTGGCTCTTATTGTTACGAATTTTGCTCTCAAAGTGCACCAATTGATGCATTTAACTTTAAAATGTAGTTAGCAAATAGATATAAGAACTGGACTCAGTCAGGACCGGATCTAACAAAATGAAAAGTTCTTGTTCTCCACCAGAATTACTGAGAATTCACTGAAACAACATTTAACCTCCGGGAGTTAGAACACACTCGAACAGTGAAATGAATGAATACAACGTGAACATTTTGAGACGCAGATTTGTTGAGGCCCGGCTCTGTCCGTGAATGAAAACACTCGGCGGGTCATGAGACTCCCAGAAGGATTACCTCGGACCGGAGTCATGAGACCGGCTGCAACAAAGAGCCCTGCTGCCTCACATGCTCGTCATATGAACCCGCTCAGCTGCATGAAGTCAACTCCTTTCTCATCTCTGAGCTACACCAACGCTGCACACTGAGCCCGGTCCTAGGAGAGCTGTTGGGTCCTCGGAGAGCAGCCGGGTCCCAGAGAGCTGTTGGGTCCTCGGAGAGCAGTCGGGTCCTCAGAAATCAGCCTGGTCCTCAGTCCTCGGAGATGGCCCGGTCGGGACCAGTTTTAGGACCGAGCGAGACGTCTGGAGGTTCAGGTACAGACGGAGTCGTCGCTGCTGGGGGCGTTCATATGGACCCATTTGAAGGCACCAATAATCACGGAGTCTAGTGAAAGTGCCGTTGGATTCTCTGAACACCGCGGTTGTCTTTTCCTGAGTCCTTCTGAATTCTCCTTCACGTCTTTCCTTGACCTCACGACGTTTTCCATCGAGGTCGAGGAGAAGAAGTTAGGAGAAGGCGTAACTTTTTGACTTTTTCGACCGCAGCCCTGTTTGCTTTCTGGTTCAACCTCTACTTCTTCTTCTACTCTGTTTACTGGTAGATTACAGCCTTGCGTAGTCTATATTGGCAATTACTGACCAAACTACGTAGCCTGGTTTATTCGTTTTAAACCGGTTGAATGAAACACGCCTAATTCACGTTTATTTTTTGTGACATTTAAAAAATTCACTCAAAATTCGCTTTATAATTGAACAGAAACTAAAACGACTACAGCGACACACAGAGTCATTAGTCTGGATTGAAACGCCCATTTAAAGGACATGTGTGTGTTTGCTTTGCAGCAGGATCAGCAGCAGGATCAGCAGGATCAGGACGGGACGGGGCGATAAGAGGATTTCATGCATAAAGAAATAGAGAGCTCCACTCTCCCAGTAATTAGCCAGATACATGCAGCCATGGACAGTTTATAATGACGGTTTAATTTGGAGCTGCAGCTTAAATGATCGTTCAGAGATTTAAAGTTCTGCAGCAGTCGGATTTGGAAATATGCAAAGATTATTTTCAATAATGTTTTAAACCTTCCACGTTATTAGCTAACAGGGTGACAAGTTATTTACGGTGTAACTTCCTGCAGTGAACTGTGCCTGCATCGTATGAATCAGTACATTTAATATAAATACTAACCGGTTCCTACCGGTACCCAACGGGGAACAAGGGAGCAGCTTCAGAGGAACTATGAACTGAATGATACTTTACCTTCGGGGTTCAACACGCTGTTCTCATCCACCGTTCATAGCTATACCTAGAAGTAATGCACTGTAATTCATATTCAGGAAATCAATTCACATTTAATCCACGTAATTGTGAACCAGGAAGTATAAAGAGCGAGAAACGCCCCGCAGGAAGGAGGGCAGGTCTAAAAACACTGAAACCAGAAGTCAGCCTCGATTTATGCGTCACGTAATCAAACTGTAAATCGCGGGCGTGTGACCGCCAGCAGTCTTCTTCTTCACTGCCTTTGAGGTCGTATTGTCGTGTTTCTTGGCGTGTTAGCGCCGCCTGCAGGTCAGAGAGATAACGTGAGGCGTGGTTGGCAGGAAGGTGAACGGCGTCCTCGATGTGTGATACGAACAAAACCAGGACTCGCTCACCAGAGACATTCTTTACTGCTGCAGACTGTCCGTCACTCGTCTCTTCATTCATTCTGATTAAATCTAGTTTAGAAGATTTCAGTTAGTCTTCAGATGAAACGGAAAGTTCACTGAAGAAGTGAGTACTGAAAGTGGGATTGATTGATTGATTGATTGATTGATTGATTACGTTTCCCCCAAATTCATCCTGACAGATTTCTATATGTATGTTTGTAAACTTTGGGATCTCTGCTGGAATTTAAACAAAAGTTCTGACCATCGATCAATAACTAGCTTGTTTGTAATAAGATCAAACTGATTATTGATTACTGATTATTTCTTATGTTATTTAACTGATTAAATGTCCAACATTTCAGTGTCCGTAATGTAAACTGACTCAGATTTGAGTAGTCCTGATGTTTCCTTCCTGTTTGTGTTCAGACTCAGAGAGCGTGGATCGAGAGGACTTTCCAGAAGAGAGAATGTGTCCAGATTATTCCCAGCAAAGACGCCAGCAGGTCCGAACAGCCTGGACGGCTTCCAGAGTTTCATATACTCTCTCTTGTTTCCTGTCGTCTCTCTGCCGTCTGATTTAAAGCGTTGTTGTTGTTGTTGTTGTTGTTGTTGATGTTGATGTTCAGGTGCGGTTGTGGTCAGCCGGTGTCGCAGCACACCTCGGTCCCTGCGGGGGCCAAAGAGGAGGGGGCCCCTCTGGTCCAGCTGGAGGTCCAACCTGCAGAGAGGTGGAACCCCCTGAAACACACCCAGACCTCGTCCACCGACTCCTACGGGGTCATCGAGTTCCAGGGAGGAGGACACGTCAACAAGGCCTTGGTGCTTTTATACTTTACTTTAATATATATATATATATATATATATATATATCACATGGAATGTTTGTTATTTATCGTTTAATGTGTTTGAGCATTTAATAGTTGATGTTTAATACTTCATATATTATGTGTTTAATCTTTTTAAATATTGTTAATATATTTAATATTTAATATTAATTGTGTGATTAGTATTCAACATTTGATATTGAATGATTAATATTTAACATTTAATGTTTTAGCATTCAATAGTTAATTTTTAATATTTGTGTTTAATTTTTTTTATATTTTTGATTTTTTTATATTTTAATGTTAATATGTTTAATATTTAATATAAATTTCGTGATTAATATTTAACATTTAATAGTTAATATTTGATGTGTTTAATCTTTTAGATATTTGTAATATTTTAATGTTAATATGTATAATTAACATTAATTACGTGATGTTTAACAATTGACATTAAATGTTCAATATTTAACATTTAATGTTTTAAAATTGAATAATTAATGTTTGATATTTAATATTTGATGTATTTAATCTTTTAAGTAATTTAGTACTTTTTAAATATTTTTAATGTTTTAGAGTTTAATGTTTTTATTAAATTATTATATTAATTGACATTAAATGTTTAATATTTAATGTTTTTTAATGTTTTCAGCATTTAATAGTTAATTTATAATATTTAATATTTGTGTTTAATTTTATTAAATATTTTCACATATCTTTATATTTGTAATGTTAATATGTTTAATATTTAATATTAATTGCGTGTTGCATGTTTGATATTCAACATTTGACATTAAATGTTTAATATTTTTAATGTTCTAACAGTAAATAGTACATTTTAGTTCAGTATTAAATATTTGATGTTTAATTTGTTTAATATTAATTATGAGATGTTTAATATTCAACATTTGACATTCAATGTTAAATATTTCACGTTTAATATTTAATATTTAATATTATTTAATGTTTCTGTGGTACACCAACACCAGCGGATCAATAACAGTTCCTCCTCTTTTCACTCTTCCTCCTCTTCCTCCTCTTCCTCCTCCATCCTCCTCTTCCTCCTCCTCCTCTTCCTCCTCTTCCTCCTCCATCCTGCTCTTCCTCCTCCTCCTCCTCCTCCTCCTCCTCCATCCTCTTCCTCCTCTTCCTCCTCCATCCTGCTCTTCCTCCTCCTCCTCCTCTTCCTCCTCGTCCTCCTCCTCCTACTCCTCTTCCTCCTCCTCCTTCTCCTCCTCCTCCAGTACATCCGTGTGTCCTATGACTCTAAAGCGGACCACCTGCTCCACCTGATGATGAAGGACTGGCAGCTGGAGCTCCCCACGCTGCTGATCTCGGTCCACGGCGGCCTGCAGAACTTCGACCTGCCCCCCAAACTGAAGCAGGTTTTTGGGAAAGGCCTGATCAAAGCCGCGGTGACCACCGGAGCCTGGATCTTCACCGGAGGAGTCAGCACCGGTACAAACCCGACCTTTTACCTTTCGCCGTGTTGATCGGAGACTGGTGTTGAACTCTGGACGGAGCCAGGCTAGCTGTTTCCCCCCGTTTCCAGTCTTTATGCTAAACTAAGCTAATCCAGCTGTGTTCTCATCAGACAGCTGAACATCTGGAACAAACAGCAGGACGACTGACGGCGACTAAATTATAATTCATTTGAGCAAAAAGATGTAAAATGTCCCTGATGACCACTTCAAGTCCTTTTAGTTTTTCAGTTTAAGACATAATCCACATCAGTTCAGACGGCTTCGGCTTCATAGACCCTTTTAGTGATGAGGTCATGATGAGGTCATAACGGTGCTAGCTGGAGGCTAAACAAAGGAAGGACTGGAGGCTAACGGCTGCTGTTAGCAGAAGGCTAACTATTAGCAACCCTTTCTCTGCGTCTCTGAAACGCTTCTCTGATGTCGTCCGACTCTCTTTGTGACTGACGTTACTGAAGGAGCGTTAACTAGAGACATCCGGAGAGGACAGCGCCGGGTCGCGGTCCCTCTGCCTCACTCCTCGCCGCCAGGAGACCACTTCACCTGCAGTAGTCTCCGGCGGCGTAGCGGTCTAATCTGGTCCCGCTGGTTCATGTTCCCAACTCCCTCTGGTGATCCTGGAGAGAGAGTGACGGCACATGTCGAGAGGAACCAGGATGTTCTTCAGACGTTGTTAATAAAGCAAGACAACCATACGTTAGCTAGCGTGTTCAGAGAGTTATTCTGCCTCCGTCATGGCTACTAACGGAGTAAGGAGGTCGATAGACGTAACGATGGATGATGTTTGTGTGGTGATCACGTCTTTCCACTGAAACCTCTTCCTCTGACTGGATCCTGATCTCCGTGGCGTTTCAGGTGTGATCCGCCACGTTGGAGACGCTCTCAAAGATCATTCGTCAAAGTCCAGAGGGAAAGTCTGCGCTATCGGCATCGCACCGTGGGGCATCGTGGAGAACAAGGAGGACCTCATCGGGAGAGACGTAAGACAAACCAGAACCAGACCGAACCAGAACCAGACTGAACCAGACCGAATCAGAACAAACCAGAACCAGACCGAATCAGAACAAACCAGAACCAGACCGAACCAGTACTAGACCGAACCAGAACCAGACTGAACCAGACCGAATCAGAACAAACCAGAACCAGACCGAACCAGAACTAGACCGAACCAGAACTAGACCGAACAAGAACCAGACCGAACCAGAACAAACCAGAACCAGACCGAACCAGAACTAGACCGAACAAGAACCAGACTGAACCAGAACCAGCCCGAACCAGAACCAGACTGAACGAGAACCAGAACAAACAAGAACCAGACCGAACCAGAACCAGACTGAACCAGAACTAGACCGAACCAGAACCAGAACAAACCAGAACCAGACTGTACCAGAACCAGACCAAACCAGAACCAGACTGAACCAGAACCAGAACAAACCAGAACCAGACTATACCAGAACCAGACCGAACCAGAACCAGATCGAACCAGAACCAGACCGAACAAGAACCAGACTGAACCAGAACAAACCAGAACCAGAACCAGACTGTACCAGAACCAGACCGAACCAAAACCAGACCGAACCAGAACCAGACTGAACCAGAACCAGAACAAACCAGAACCAGACTGTACCAGAACCAGACCGAACCAGAACCAGACTGAACCAGAACTAGACCGAACAAGAACCAGACTGAACCAGAACCAGACCGAACCAGAACCAGACCGAACCAGAACCAGAACCAGAACCAGACTGTACCAGAACTAGACCGAACCAGAACCACCTCTGTAAGCTCTTCACATTCTGTGATAATGTTTTTTAAACTATGATTCTCCCTACAGTACCAGCACAGACCACTAGAGGGCCACAGGAAACTGCTGTTACACACACCGACACTCATTGTTCAATAAATCATTAATGTAAAGACTGAAAACAAAGAGTCTCGAAGCAAACAGACGAAACTCTGTTGTTTCCTTTATAACAGCTGCAGTAGCACTGCCGCCGTTTTGGAACGAACAATTAACTTTCACTTCTTATCAATAAACGTTCTTTGATTAAAACTCTCTGTTCTTGACTTGAGCCTCCGTTGTGACTCCTCCCACCTCCGATTGGGCCAATCACGTGTGTGCGTTCCAGGTGACCCGGCCCTATCAGACCATGTCCAACCCGCTCAGCAAGCTGTCGGTCCTGAACAGCAGCCACTCGCACTTCATCCTGTCTGATAACGGGACCGGCGGGAAGTACGGCGCCGAGGTCCGACTCCGGCGGCAGCTGGAGAAACACATCGCTCTGCAGAAGATCAACACGCGTGAGTCACACACCTGGGACACCTGTCAGCCAATCAGGCGCTTCATCTTTCTTCAGGTCTTCGGATGAAACGTTTTGGACTCCTGGTGGCACCATCATGTGACGAATCATGTGACCAACCATGTGACCTGTGGGTTTCCCTTTGTCATCCTATGCCTGGAGATGTCTGTAAGGCAGGGACAGCAAAGGGAGGCTCAGCCGTCACTCACTTCAACCACAGAAGAACCCCACACTGCTAACCAGAGAACCCAGTTAACCAGTTAATGACTCCCTGGTGATCAATAGAATATCATTAAACTCAGTCAGTTTATTAGATATACAGCTGCGTAAACATGCTAGCTGATTAGCTCGCCATCCGTTGTATTGCGGCTCCCCCTCGTTGATCACGTGACCGTCGGTCATGAACCCTGAGGGTGTTTCCTGTGCGTCAGGTCTGGGCCAGGGCGTCCCCGTGGTGTGTCTGATCCTGGAGGGGGGTCCTAACGTCATCTCCATCGTGTTGGAGAGTCTGAAGGAGGAACCTCCGGTCCCCGTCGTCATCTGCGACGGCAGCGGTCGCGCCTCCGACATCATTTCCTTCGCACACAGATACTGCGGGGATGACGGGTGAGTGACGGTTCGGCGTTCTCAGAGATCAAAGCTCTCGTTGCATCACGTGACCGTCTGGTGGTTTTGTTTTCTGTTCAGGTTGCTGAGCGACGGCGTCAAAGACCAGCTGCTGGTCACCATCCAGAAAACCTTCAACTACAGCCGCAGCCAGGCGCAGCAGATCTTCCTCATGCTGATGGAGTGCATGAAGAAGAGAGCTCTGGTAGGTCAGCCGGACCGCTTCATTCAACCGCCATCTTCAAACCCGCGCAACAATGAAACCGCAGAGTTCATTCATCACTCGTCCTGTCGTCTGTGTGTCACATTCATCCTCATTCTCTGTCATGGTTTTCCTTCGAACACATTTATTTGTCGCAGGTCAGAGGTCAGAGGTCAGAGGTCGGGGTGGTTGGAGGGTGCGATTAGCTTTAAATCAAAGATAGTCAGAGGATATTTTACTAAAACTCTGTCACAGAAGCTCAATAATGAAAACCCTTCAATCCCACTCCGACCCGTAGACTGCATATAAAAGAGAACGTAGTCAGCGTGATGTCACCGTGATGTCACTGTGAGGTCATCGTGATGTCACCGTGATGTCACCCATCGGTTTGAGGACTGTCGTTTTGAAGCCTCGTCTTTGGCATTTTGGCCGTCGCCATCCTGGTTGTTGTTTTTTTGGAACCTAAAGTGACCATGTTTGGAAACCCGGCGGAGGCAGCTGCTGTTACGATAAGTTAACCTTCTCCTTCACGTAAAAGTAGCATACTTCAACTTTATCTTATGAAGTTTACTTAAGTACACTTTACGTAGTAAATATACTAATGTCAATGTACTAGTAGTATACGTGTAAGTGTACTACTTCAATACTTTTAAGTTTATAAAAATACACTTTGAAGTGTAAGAACAATAAACTTTGTGCACACTAGTTTACATCTAAGTTGTATCTTGTACTGTAACTATACTATGAACAATACTACAAGTGAACTTAAAGGTATACTGTTAGTTTAATAGGCTTATACTTGTAGCTCACTTTTTAGTTTATGAAAGTAGACTTTGTATACTTTAACCTGTAGTACTTAGCCAGTGATTTATGTATTACATAAAGAGACTTTTGTTATTTGACTTGATGTTTTGTGACGATAAAATTTTTTTATTAATTTTTCTAACACGGTGAATCCAAAAATGTAGAAATTTCTTGATGAATTGAAGTAAATTTATATTAAAACATTCGTTTCCAAACTCTCACATACTTTAATAGGCGACTCTATCCAACAGTGAGCACAACTACAAGCCTAGTTCACCTTTCTGTAGGCCTATAAGGAAAGAATACTTCATTATGCTTTTATTAAGATGCATCAAACAATCCGGAGGAATCAGGCCGAAGAATCAGCTTCATTCTGGTGTTGTGTACCCGGAATTAGCAGCTAACGCTAGCGCCAAACAGCAAGCTCGGGTGTCAAGGTACATCTGTAATTCTCATTACTGTGATATTAATCAGACACTAATTTTAAAGAGCAACAGTCGACTACTTCTGGAAGTACGTGGATTGGAACACACTCCAGCTCTATTTAACATCATAACTACGTCAACGAGCGCATCAGCAACGCCTCAATGGCGACATATGAATGTAGCTTTACAGTCTTTTAATACGGTGGTTCCCGACCTATTGTCAGTGTGTTAAATGAGTAGTATTTTCTTTTTTATTAAATCAACATTCTTTAATGAATATAACTCGTCAGTGTTGCCTCACTCTGTGAAAATGTTGTTTTTGAAAGGCTAAACGCCAACAAATATGGATCAAAGCAGAATATTTCGTCGGATAAAAACTAGAGCTGTCAAAGATCAGGTGATAATAACGCGTTAACGCTGAAGGGAAGGGACATGACGGCGATCAACCTTCATTTGTTAAGGTAGCGCGAACACTCACAGGCACAAAATAATTATTAGACGTGAATAAAACAAACGTTTAGACAACGAGAGATGACTGCGTACAAACTTGTCAAAATGAAAGTCCAAACATACGTCAGATTACATTGAAGTCTATGGGATCTTCCTATATGTGGCGGTCTGATGTCCGCTTGCCACACCAGAACCCCTGACAGACAGTATAAACCCTTTGACCCCAGATTAGACAGCAGCTCCCGTATGGGGGATATTTAGGCTTCACTTCGGTTCAGCGGGAGGAAGTGGAGACGCGTCGGTCATCTTTCCATACAGTCTGTGATCTAAAGCAGCAGGCTGTAAAAGCAGCAGCAGCGTGGACCTGCCGACTGTGACATTAACGTAATGACCACGGTTTTACCTTTGACCCCAAAACTACGCCGCTTAATGGAGATTGATCCGTTACCCTCCGCCATTTATTTAATCCCACAATCCTCTGCTTCTTCCTGAGGACAGCTGCAGCATTCAGATCAAAATCACATCAGTTCACTTAAAATGATTTGTTGTCAGATTAAATGTTTCTGCACAGACCTGAAAGCAACACTGACTGTTCACTGGTCGGTACGTTGATATCACTCGATATCAACGTACCGACAGTAACTCGTCTGTTACTGAGTCAGAACGTCTGTGAAACATAAGATAAGGTGATTCTTTATTGAGGGGAAACTAAGGAGCTGCAGCAGCATAAAGACAGAAAGAAGTAGAGATACTATAGAAAATAGAATAAATGAATTAATGAATGAATAATTAAATAAATAATACAAATAAAACTAATAATAAAGATAATAATGGGTATATACACCTAGAATAAGAATAGAAGTAAAAGTAGAAACTCTCTAAGAGCCGTTAAAGACACAGTTATCAGTGACAGTGGAAGTTAATAATCAGCGTACAATCCTTTAGTCTCTAATACACCTAATATTATAATACTCCTAATACTATAATTCTGTAATAGTCCCAAAACTCCCAGTACTTCAATACTCTTAATTTGGGCTTTCAAAGTTAACACAAATTAATTTTAACGGCACTAATTTCTTTAACGCATTAACGCAATTTTTGATTTATTTAGGTTGTAGCGGCTCAGTTTTAAAGCTAGAGTGAATAGTACTGGTCGCCTGAAAATTGTCAGAAAAATGTCCAAAATCAAGTCCCAAAATGTCCGAAAAACTTCAAAAAAAAGTCTAAAAAATGTAAAAAAACAAAAAAACAAAAAAAAGTCTGAAAAATGTCCGAAAACAACGTAGAAAAATGTAATTTAAAAAAAAAAAAAGTCCCAAAATATCCGAAGAAATGTCTAAAAAAAAGTCAAAAAAGTCTGAAAGAAAGTCCCAAAATATCTGAAAAACATCTTAAAAAAAGTCAGAAAAATGTCCAATAAAATGTCCGAAAAAAAGGCAGAAGAAAAGTCTGATACTGGTATCATATGAAACTAGAAAACATGATGAATCAATCGGTACCAACCATGTCAGACTAGCTGGTCATGAAAGAGGTTAAATAACGCTTCAAACTGACACAACATTTTTGTGAGGAAAACTGTCAGAAAAATATCAGAAAAAATGTTTTAAAAAAGTCCAAAAAAATTAAGAAAAATGTTTAAAAATGTCCGAAAAAAGTCGGAAAATTGTCAGATAAAAAGTCCCCAAAATGTTTTAAAAAGTTAAAAAAAGTTACAAAAAAATTAAAAAAAAAAGCAAGAATAATGTCCAATAAAAGTCAGAAGAAAGTCTGAAAAATACTAGCTTGTCATGAAGGTGGGTAAATAACACTTCGAAGTTACACTTGGAGAGGATAAACTGCCATGTCCATGTTCAAAGGGGTCCCTTGACCTCTGACCTCCAGATCAGTGAATGTAAATGGGTTCTATGGGTACCCACGAGTCTCCCCTTTACAGACATGCCCACTTTATGATCATCACATGCAGTTTGGGGCAAGTCATAGTCAAGTCAGCACACTGACACACTGACAGCTGTTGTTGCCTGTTGGGCTGCAGTTTGCCATGTTATGATTGGAGCATATTGTTTTATGCTAAATGCAGTACCTGTGAGGGGTTCTGGATCAATATCTGTTATTGATTTGTGTTGTTAATTGATTTACAATAATAAATATATACATACATTTACATAAAGCAGCATATTTGTCCACTCCCATGTTGATAAGAGGATTAAATACTGGACTGATCTCCTTTAAGGTTCATTTAGAACAGATGATGTTTGATTAATTGCAATTAAATATTTTAATTGATTGACAGCTCTAGATGACAGTGTAATGTGTGTTGTGTTGTGTGTTGTGTTGTGTAGATCACAGTGTTCAGGATGGGCTCAGAGGGACAGCAGGACATAGAGATGTCCATCCTGACGGCTCTGCTCAAAGGTAACAACACAACACTGTAATCATGTTAATCATAGGGTAATACTGATTAATGAGGTCAAAGGTCACCTGTGTTGTTTATTGGTGTGATTTCAGGTACGAATGCGTCGGCGTCTGATCAGCTGAGTTTGGCGCTGGCCTGGAACAGAGTGGACATCGCTCGCAGTCAGATCTTTGTGTACGGTCACCACTGGCCTGTGAGTTTACACGTGATTACATTTCATCTAGATGACATCATATCAATCACAAAAAAGTATATTCTGTGTTCTTCTTATTGTAAACAAATCCCATGAAAAACTAATAATGAATTGATCCTCCTGAACGTTCTCACTCCCAGCTTGTTTAACACTGCCGAACCAACCATGGGACCACTATTGGTGCCCCGTGTGAGGCTAAAAGTAACGTTGACTTATTTTGTCACGGGACTCGTCAGTATCGCATCGTGAAGTTAACGTCAACCACGATTGTTTCCTAACCATAACTAAGTGGTCGTGTTGCCTAGACCTAACTTCCTGTGGAAACGGAAGTTTATTTTGAAAGCACTGACCGAGCGGCAGTATTTGATGAGCTGGGAGTGAGAACGTGTTGTCCTGCTGCCACTAAATGTGGATTAATCCGCCGATGAAAAAAATCCCCAACACAGTCTCTGTTTCTTCCTGTTGGTTTGATGAAAACTACGGTGAGCAGCTGGATGAAAGTAAGGGAAGTAAGACGACCAGAAACCGTCTTTCCCTCCGTTAACAGATCAGTTGTCCCACAGTTAAAGAAGCCAAACTGACTGTATGTTGCTGGTGTTTCTGCAGCCTGTGAGCTCTTCACCCACCGACCGGCCCAAAAGTCCGGTGGTCCAGCGACCACCAGCGGGAGGAGGAGGGAAAGGGAAAGCCCGGGGGAAGAAAGGGAAAGGAGGCAAAACCAAACCTGAACCACCTGAGGAGACCGACCCCAGGAAACTGGAGCTGCTCAGCTGGGTCAGTCACTAACATCAGGATCCATGACAGAACCTCATAACTCAGACACCCCCGCCGGGACTGATGATGATGATGATGATGATGATGATGATGATGATGATGATGATGATGATGATGATGATGATGATGATGATGATGATGTTGCGACAGGTGAACTCTCTGGAGCAGGCCATGATGGACGCTCTGGTGTTGGACAGGGTGGACTTTGTCAAACTGCTGATCGAGAACGGAGTCAACATCCATCACTTCCTGACGATTCCTCGCCTGGAGGAGCTGTACAACACGGTGAGACGCACCTGAAGACACCACGTAGTCCTCAGTGTCCTCAGTGTTATATATCACATGAGAGATAATGTCCAGCTGGCGGGTCATTGTTGTGAAATAAACCCCGACAGGGCGTTGTGCATCGCCCAACAATGACCCGCTAGCTGTACATTATCACGTTTATAACACGGCTACTTACTGAAGGTTGAATGTTTATCTGCACATCTGTACTGTAGCCTACAGCTGCTGACCTACTTACCTACTTTACAACACATCTGTATCATTTCACTTGATAATGAAGTTACTTTAATATGAATATTTCTTATTTTAGTTTTGTTAACGGTCCATTAAAACAAATTCATATAGCTGATATTACCTTATTATATCAGAGTGATGTTTAAAAAAGCTTCTTTTATATGAACGGCGTTTCTCTTGTTTGTTGTGAAGACGAGTTATGAAACAAAAGCTTTGTGCTTTAACCTCCATATTCTCATCGACATGTTTATCTGCAGCTTAACATCCATCAGCGATGCTCTTCATCTTCTGTTATATCACCGCCGGCCTCTAATCTTTATCTGCGTGCCTCTAAAACCAGCTCTTAAAACATCATGTGAGTCACGTTATTGTCAGATTATAAAGAGAAGCTGTCTGCCGCCGTCTGTGTGTCACCACACGTATTATATTGTTATTATCATTATTATTATAATGTTCACACACTCAATTCATCTGCTTGTGAAGTGCAACAAGTCCAATTAGAGCAAACACATGAGTCAGTAATCACTGTAACAGCTGCAGCGTTAATCACACACAGTTCTAATATCACGGTTTAAGCACAATAATACTGCATTTATACACCTAGCACAAATATCGTCTATCAACTGTCAATTTATACTTTCAATAATAAATAATGATCCAAAGCAATTTGTAATAAAAGAAGATTTCCATTGAAATAAACGTCTGTTACGAGTCATTACATCTGTCGGTGAAGGAGAGTAACACGATAGGGACTGAGCCTAAAGTATTGTAATATTTATATATTTGCAGTATTACAAACTCTCTCTGTGGGGATAGTCCTGAAAAAGAAGATGCTGTTTTACAGGTTTTTTTCTCCATTGCATACACACTTCAAAAAAATGGAACCGTGTTAAAATGAAATATTTATAAAAATATTTTCCTAAACCTTTCTTGATTTCACATTTGTCCCAGACGTTTCCAGGCCGGTTTTCCACAACCGTACGAACCCTGTTTTTGTTGTTGTTGTTGTTGTTGTTGTTGTTGTTGTTTACTCTTCATCCGTTTCCTGTTTGTTTTGCTGTTTGTGTCCTGTAGAAGTTGGGACCGGCCAACACGCTGCACTTTGTGGTCAGAGACGTGAAAAAGGTGAGTTTTGTGTATTTAAACATCTTTAATCAAGAATAGCTCCACAACTAGAAGGTCTACCTGCATGATTGTGGTCTCTATGGATAGGTAAGACCTCAGAGAATTCATCCCCAGTGTCAGTAACACTGTGACTCTTACTATGCCTGAGTGAACTGTGTTATGACAGTGGATAACACCATTATAGCAATGATGCTATGCACAGAGATGACCACTGAATTCATTCAGCAACTCCTCGACTACAACTGAGCCAAAGCAGATATAAATAACACAAAGCACATAGATTCTATAAAGATTTTAGTCAGGATAGGACCAGGAGGACTTTTCATCTGGACCACTTGGATACCCAAAGTGTGCCAAATGTGGTTTTCTACCTCTTGAAAGGGAATCAGGCTCTAAGATACTCCTGATATCCACTACAGGAGGCGACGTGCACACAGTGGAACCTATGGCCATGACATTCACCCTGTGCATCATCACATTCTACCATTGTGCATCATCACATTCTACCATTGTGCATCATCACATTCTACCATTGTGCATCATCATATTCTACCATTGTGCATCATCACATTCTACCATTGTGCATTATCACATTCTACCATTGTGCATCATCACATTCTACCATTGTGCATCATCATATTCTACCATTGTGCCTCATCACATTCTACCATTGTGCACAGTATAACATCAATAGAAAACAACTAAATTGTGTAATTTTGACTCCAAATGGAGTAGTTTTATTATAATAATGAAATATAATCAAGTAAATCTAGATAATAACAAATAAGATCAATAAAAATGTAAATAAGATAACAAAAAATAATCCAACGTCAAGTATAAACATTCAATATAAAAATATTATAAAATAAAAATACAATCTGTCGTGTGTTGATTTTCTAACTAAATATATTGAAATCATTGTCCAAAAAACATTGTTTGGACCAAATCCACGCAGAGCGTTGTTTTAGTCGCGTTAAGGCCTCGACTTTTAGAGACTATTCAGAATAAAGACCAACAACAGCATTTTATGAAGTTTTAAAGGCAGTGCTTTAACTCACAGCTCAGCTGAATCGGTACCGGGTCCGTCGGGTAAAAGAGGTTAAAGGATTTTGTTTGTCATCAAAGAAAGAAGCTGATTTTAAAAAAATGTATTTCTGTAAGTCGACTTATAACAACCTGCAAACATCTCAGCCACACAGGAGGACACCAATCAATCAATCAGTCTATCAGTTCTGAATATCAGATGGATTTTATATTACATGACTGTTCCTTAAAAACAAACCTCCTTCCTTCAGGCTTATATTAACGCTTTGTTCCCCACAATAACAATAGTAATAATAATAGCATTAATAATACTGACAGAGTTATCCAAATTTACGCCATTTTCCCGTCATGTTACCCATTAACAATAATATAGTTATTCATAATCATTAAATAGATACTAATATAATAATTTCACTTGTGAGTAATTACAAATGTAATTAGTAATAAAGTATAATTTATTTATTAACTCGTCTCCTTCCTCTGTACAATCCTTTGTGTTCCAGGGTAATCTCCCTCCAGACTACCAGATCACTCTGATCGATATCGGCCTGGTGCTGGAGTTCCTGATGGGTGGAGCGTACCGCTGCTACTACACCAGGAAGAGCTTCAGGTCGCTGTACAACAACCTGTACGGCCTCAAGCGAGTGAGCAAACTGCCACTGAATGTCCACGTTAAAAAACTACAGCATCAGGTTCAAAACAACAGTCCTGTTAAAAACGACAGCACCAAGTTCAAAAACTACAACGTCACATTCAAAAACTACAGCATCATGTTCAAAAACTACAGTGTCATGTTCAAAAACTACAGCATCATGTTCAAAAACTACAGCGTCACGTTAAAAAACTACAGCATCATGTTCAAAAACTACAGTGTCATGTTCAAAAACTACAACATCACGTTAAAAAGCTACAGCGTCAAGTTAAAAAACTACAGCACCAAGTTAAAAAACTACAACGTCACATTAAAAAACTACAGCGTCAGGTTCAAAAACTACAGCGTCAGGTTCAAAAACTACAGCGTCACGTTAAAAAACTACAGCGTCAAGTTAAAAAACTACAATGTCCCGTTCAAAAACTACAGAGTCAACTTAAAAGACTACAGCGTCAGGTTCAAAAACTACAGCGTCATGTTCAAAAACTACAGCGTCAAGTTCAAAAACTACAACGTAACGTTAAAAAACGACAGCGTCACGTTAAAAAACTACAATGTCCCGTTCAAAAACTACAGAGTCAAGTTAAAAAACTACAGTGTCAGGTTAAAAAACTACAGCATCATGTTAAAAAACTACAGCGTCAACCTCAAAAACTACAGAGTCACTTTAAAAAACTACAGTGTAATGTTCAAAAACTACTGTGTCATGTCAAAAAAACACATCGTCAAATTAAAAAACTACAGCGTCACATTCAAAAACTACAACGTTAAGTTAAAAAACTACAGCATCAGGTTCAAAATCTACAGCGTTGCGTTAAAAAACTAGTGTCACATTAAAAAAAATGATATCGTCACATTCAAAAAGTTGCTTTTTAAAGATCCTGGACATGAAGAATCAACTCAGTGATCATTCGAGCAACGATAGACGATTTAATTGACGTGTGTTTTTAAAAACGTATACAGTACATTTCTGGAATAATAAACTGATCTTTTCATATTTTGTTTTACAGCCTAAAGCTCTGAAACTTCTTGGAATGGAGGTGTGTTATATCTATTTTAAATATTCCTGCTGTATATCTGATTGTGGACTCGGTGTCTGATGTGTGGACTCATGTGGACCGGTTCCTGCAGGACGACGAGCCCCGTCCGAAGGGTAAAGGAAAGAAGAACAAGAAGAAGGAGGAGGAGGTGGACATCGACGTGGACGACCCAGAGGTCAGCAGGTTTCAGTACCCGTTCCACGAGCTGATGGTGTGGGCCGTGCTCATGAAGCGCCAGAAGATGGCGCTGTTCCTGTGGCAGCGGGGGGAGGAGGCCATGGCCAAAGCGCTGGTGGCCTGTAAACTCTACAAGGCCATGGCCCACGAGTCATCCCAGAGCGAGCTGGTGGACGACATCTACCAGGACCTGGAGAACAACTCCAAGTAAGTCCCACAGACCCAGAGACCAGGTCCTGTTCAGACCAGAGAGCCCCACATATAAAGGGTTACCAACACATCTTATTTTCTGCCTGTGTTCTTTTGCTGTCATGTGATCATCAGCCAATCAGAGTTAAGAGTCAGAACAACATTCAACACAACATACTGATAAAACTATCACATCCTATAAATAAGAACAAGTTATGTGGAGCGACACTGGAGCCTGAACTACAGCGTCACATAAAAAACTACAGAGCCACGTTTAAGAACTACAGCGTCACATAAAAAACTACAGCGTCACGTTAAAGAACAACAGCATAACGTTAAAAAACGACAGCGTCACATTAAAAAACTACAGCGTCATGTTCAAAAACTACAGCTTAACATTTTAGAACTACAGCGTCACGTTAAAAAGCTACAACGTCACATTTAAGAACTACAGCATCACGTTAAAAAATTACAGCTTCACGTTCAAAAACTACAGTCACATTCAAAAACTACAGCATCACGTTTAAGAACTACAGCGTCACATTTAAGAACTACAGAGTCACATTCAAAAACTACAGCATCACGTTCAAAAACTACAGCGCCACGTTAAAGAACTACAGAGTTAAGTTCCAAAATTACAGCTTCATGTTCAAAAACTACAGCGCCACGTTAAAGAACTACAGCATAACGTTAAAAAACGACAGTGTCACATTAAGAAACGACAGCGTCACGTTGAAAAACTACAATGTCATGTTCAAAAACTACAGCTTAACGTTTTAGAACTACAGCGTCACGTTAAAAAACTACAGCGTCACATTTAAAAACTACAGCGTCACATTTAAGAACTACAGCGTCACGTTAAAAAAACGACAGAATCACATTTAAGAACTACAGCGTCACGTTTAAGAACTACAGCATCACGTTAAAAAATTACAGCTTCATGTTCAAAAACTACAACGTCAAGTTAAAAAACTACTGCGTCAAATTAAAAAACGACAGTGTCATGTTCAAAAACTACAGCATCAAATTAAAAACTACAGCGTCATGTTCAAAAACTACAGCATCAAATTAAAAACTACAGCGTCATGTTCAAAAACTATAGCATCACATTAAAAAGCTACAGCGCCAAGTTTAAGATCTACAGCGTCACGTTCAAAAACTACAGCATCACGTTCTAAAACTACAGTGTCACATTCAAAAACTACAGCATCACATTCAAAAACTACAGCATCACGTTCTAAAACTACAGCATCACATTCTAAAACTACAGCGTCACATTCAAAAACTACAGCATCACGTTCTAAAACTACAGCGTCACATTCAAAAACTACAGCATCACGTTCTAAAACTACAGCGTCACATTCAAAAACTACAGCATCACATTCAAAAACTACAGCATCACATTCAAAAACTACAGCATCACGTTCTAAAACTACAGCATCACATTCAAAAACTACAGCATCACGTTCTAAAACTACAGCATCACATTCTAAAACTACAGCATCACGTTCTAAAACTACAGCATCACATTAAAAAACTACAGCATCACGTTCAAAAACTACAGCATCACGTTCTAAAACTACAGCATCACATTCTAAAACTACAGCATCACGTTCTAAAACTACAGCATCACATTCAAAAACTACAGCATCACGTTCTAAAACTACAGCATCACGTTCTAAAACTACAGCATCACGTTCAAAAACTACAGCATCACGTTCAAAAACTACAGCATCACGTTCTAAAACTACAGCGTCACATTCAAAAACTACAGCATCACGTTCTAAAACTACAGCGTCACATTCAAAACTACAGCATCACATTCAAAAACTACAGCATCACGTTCTAAAACTACAGCGTCACATTCAAAAACTACAGCATCACGTTCTAAAACTACAGCGTCACATTCAAAAACTACAGCATCACGTTCTAAAACTACAGCGTCACATTCTAAAACTACAGCATCACATTCTAAAACTACAGCGTCACATTCAAAAACTACAGCATCACGTTCTAAAACTACAGCGTCACATTCAAAAACTACAGTATCACGTTCTAAAACTACAGCCTCACATTCAAAAACTACAGCATCACGTTCTAAAACTACAGCATCACATTCAAAAACTACAGCATCACGTTCTAAAACTACAGCGTCACATTCTAAAACTACAGCATCACATTCTAAAACTACAGCGTCACATTCAAAAACTACAGCATCACGTTCTAAAACTACAGCGTCACATTCAAAAACTACAGCATCACGTTCTAAAACTACAGCCTCACATTCAAAAACTACAGCATCACGTTCTAAAACTACAGCATCACATTCAAAAACTACAGCATCACATTCAAAAACTACAGCATCACGTTCTAAAACTACAGCGTCACATTCAAAAACTACAGCATCACATTCAAAGACTACAGCATCACATTTAAGAACACACAGCATCACATTAAAAAACTACAGCATCACATTTAAGAACTACAGCATCACGTTCAACAAGTACAGCGTTATGTTTAAGAACAACAACGTCACGTTAAAAAACTACAGCGTTATGTTACTGCAGCACCACGTGAAGTCTGACAGTGTCGAGCTGAGTCTCACATGTCCTAACAAGGACACCGTACTGAGGATTGAGCCGTAGATTAGGACACGTTTTTAGATCACTAGCTGTAACACAGCTGACGTTGTGTTTCATATAAAGATGGTGAACGACTGACAGGAAGTGTTCGGTGTTCCGGCATCTAGTGATTGAACCTCACATCCGCTGCGTCTCTTCTGTTGCAGGGAGTTCGGCCAGCTGGCCTACGAGCTTTTGGATCAGTCGTACAAACACGACGAGCAGGTGGCGATGAAGCTGCTGACGTACGAGCTGAAGAACTGGAGTAACTCCACCTGTCTGAAGCTGGCGGTCGCCGCCAAACACAGAGACTTCATCGCACACACCTGCAGCCAGATGCTGCTGACGGACATGTGGATGGGATGTCTGAGGATGGGCAAGAGCAACAGCCTCAAGGTAACCACAATACAGCACTGGGGACTCTGCAGGATCTGGACTGGACCCTGCAGGACCTCGGGAGAAGCTTCAGTGCAAAGAACAGATATCGGCGAGAAGTGAAAGTCAATAGTTGGTTCCATGTCAACATCAGCTCCCATCAGCAGAGCCATGCTTCCGACATTTTGGACTGAAAGACACGGCAGTAAAACGTCCTCCTTCAAAGAGACGTACAAAAGTACAACTACATTATTTCTATTTTATTATATTCTACCGAAATGTCCTATGTTGAACAATAAAATATTATAAATATAACATGTGTTCTCAGTCCAAAATGACGACAGCGGCTGCACCAGAGTTTCGTCTCTTTGCTTCTAGACTTTGTCTTCTAAACTCACCGCTAGACAGCGCCACACACTGGACATTTTAAAGTCATATCATTTCACATGAAAAACAGCTGGCTGATGTGGTAACGAGATGATTTCTGTCTCCAGGTGATTATCGGGATCATTTTCCCTCCTGCGATTCTCCTCCTGGAGTTTCGTCTCGGAGACGAAGCTTCGTATCATTCGTCCAGAGAGAACGACGACGACAAAACTAAAGACGAAGACACCAAATCCAGCAAGGTAACAACCCGACCGGCGGAACGGCTTCAGCGTCATTAACTTCAGCTTTATTAGTTTACAGCCGTGTGAGTGATTAAGAGTTTGTTTCAGGACGCCGTCTCTAACGTGGACGCTATGTCAAAGAAAGGAGACGAAGAAGAAGAACAGAAGAAACACAAGAGGAAGACTCCCATTGGGAGGAAGATCTACGAGTTCTACAGCGCTCCTTACACTAAGTTCTGGTTCAACACGGCAAGTTATTAAATATCATATCCTGTAATATCAACTCCAACTACGTTGACTACAACGGTTGACTACAAGCGTTTTCCCCCCGAGTGTGAACGCACGCAGTCATTTTTCCATACAAGTAACCCGTCAATAACATAATGTATAATATATGATGTGGTGATGCTGGTTGTTTAGTTGTTAAACATCATACAGTCACACATGGTTGTGAAACACACACTTCCTCCAGCCAGCTGTGGTTAGCATAGCTTAGCATAAAGACTGGAAACAGAGGGAAACAGCTGGCCTGGATCTCTCAGATGATAAAAGTGATTTATAGTTTGTTACGTTAGACCAGATGAAATGTGTGAAACCAACGGTGCAGTTTTCTGATATTGAAGTGACTCCAGGAGATATGTATCTATACATAAATGTGTATTTTTACACAAACACTGTTTATAGTAACAAATAGCAGCTATAAATACAATACCAGTATGTGATATGTTTTTATACTCTACCGTATAAATAATAATAATAATAATATGACATAACAGAATACAACAAAAGACAAAATATAGAAAGATAATGCCATGTGTTGTTATGTTAGTAGTAGGGTAGTGTAGTATAATAATAATGACAATAATAATAATAATAATAGTAATGATAAAAATAATAACAATAATAATAATATTTATAATAAAATGATTATAAATATAATAATAATTACAATAATAATAATAGTGATTATAATTATAATAATGATAATAATAATAATAATAATAATAATGACAATAATAATAATAATAATAATGATAATAATGATAATTATAATATAAATAATGATTCTAATAATAATAATAATGATAAAAATGATATAATAATAATGATAACAATTACAATAATGACAATAATAATAATATTGATAATAATAATAATAATGATTATAATAATAATACAAATTATAATTATAATAATTATAATATTGATAATAAAAATAATAATTATAATAATAATAATAATATTGATAATAATAATAATATTAATAATGATTATAATGATGATGATAATAATAATGATAATTATAACAATAATAATGATAATAATAATAATAGTAAAAATAATAATGATAATAATAATAATATTGATAATAATGATAATAATAATAATTATGATAATAATGATAATAGTAATCATAATCATAATAATAATAGCATTAAAACCGGTGTTAAAAAGACAGAGTTCTGTACCATGTGAAGTAAAATGAGAACGTGTACTAACCATCTGTGGATTTGTGTGTCAGATCTCGTACTTGGTGTACCTGATGTTGTATAACTACATCATCCTGGTGAAGATGGAGCGATGGCCGTCTCTGCAGGAGTGGATCGTCATCTCTTACATCATCACTCTGGGACTGGAGAAGGTCCGACAGGTAAACGCCGGTCGACACACCACGTTTTACACGTTACAGCTGATAACGCTGTCCCGACCGACGGCGTCGTCATTGTAGCACAGCACCCCCCTCAGCTCAGGTCAACTCTGTTATCTCTGTCAGCACTTTCTCCATCGTTGAGAGGCAATAGAAATGCTCCCAATCTGGTATTTAGCACCTTTAACAACATTGATGTCGTGTTAGTTTCATGTTTGCACAATACTCATCAGTTAAACCCGTCCCCTCCCGTCAGATCCTGATGTCGGAGCCGGGCAAGCTGAAGCAGAAGATCAACGTGTGGTTGGAGGACTACTGGAACATCACCGACCTGGTGTCCATCTCCTTCTTCCTGCTGGGGTTACTGCTGCGGCTGCAGAGCGAGCCCTCCATGGGCTACGGACGCGTCATCTACTGCGTCGACATCATCTTCTGGTACATCCGGGTCCTCGACATCTTCGGGGTCAACAAGTACCTGGGACCCTACGTCATGATGATCGGCAAAATGGTACCGCATCACATATATGATGATGATGAAACCCTGTTTATATTTAATAAGACGTCCATGAATAAGGACATAAATGTCTCCGGTGTGGTCGTCCTCCAGATGATCGACATGCTGTACTTCGTGGTCATCATGCTGGTGGTGTTGATGAGCTTCGGCGTGGCTCGGCAGGCCATCCTCCACCCGGACGAGGAGCCAACGTGGCGTCTGGCCAAAAACATCTTCTACATGCCGTACTGGATGATCTACGGAGAGGTGTTCGCTGACTCCATAGACCGTAAGACTAGAGTTCATAGTAAGACTTCCAGTCAGTCAGCTGTCTGTCCTCACCCCTGTCCCCCTGTCCTCACCCCTCCGTCCTCACCCCTCCGTCTTCACCCCCTGTCCTCACCCTCTGTCCTCACCCTCTGTCCTCACCCCTCTGTCCTCACCATAGACCGTAAGACTAGAGTTCATAGTAAGACTTCCAGACAGTCACCGCTCTGTCCTCACCTCTCTGTCCTCACCGCTCTGTCCTCACTGCTCTGTCCTCACCCCTCTGTCCTCACTGCTCTGTCCTCACCTCTCTGTCCTCACCTCTCTGTCCTCACCGCTCTGTCCTCACCTCTCTGTCCTCACCGCTCTGTCCTCACCGCTCTGTCCACTGCTCTGTCCTCACCCCTCTGTCCTCACTGCTCTGTCCTCACCTCTCTGTCCTCACCTCTCTGTCCTCACCGCTCTGTCCTCACCTCTCTGTCCTCACCTCTCTGTCCTCACCGCTCTGTCCTCACCTCTCTGTCCTCACCTCTCTGTCCTCACCGCTCTGTCCTCACCTCTCTGTCCTCACCGCTCTGTCCTCACTGCTCTGTCCTCACCCCTCTGTCCTCACTGCTCTGTCCTCACCTCTCTGTCCTCACCTCTCTGTCCTCACCGCTCTGTCCTCACCGCTCTGTCCTCACCTCTCTGTCCTCACCTCTCTGTCCTCACCTCTCTGTCCTCACCTCTCTGTCCTCACCTCTCTGTCCTCACCCCTCTGTCCTCACCCCTCTGTCCTCACTGCTCTGTCCTCACCTCTCTGTCCTCACCGCTCTGTCCTCACCTCTCTGTCCTCACCGCTCTGTCCTCACCTCTCTGCCTCAAACTCTCTGTCCTCATCTCTCTGTCCTCAACCGCTCTGTCCTCACTGCTCTCGGTCCTCACCCCTCTGTCCTCACCGCTCGTCCTCACCGCTCTGTCCTCACCCCTCTGTCCTCACCGCTCTGTCCTCACCGCTCTGTTCCTCACTGCTCTGTCCTCACCTCTCTGTCCCTCACCGCTCTGTCCTCACTGCTCTGTCCTCACCTCTCTGTCCTCATCCTCTCTGTTCCCTCACCTCTCTGTCCTCACCGCTCTGTCCTCACCTCTCTGTCCTCACCTCTCTGTCCTCACCTCTCTGTCCTCACCCCTCTGTCCTCACCGCTCTGTCCTCACCCCTCTGTCCTCAACCGCTCTGTCCTCACCCGCTCTGTCCTCACCGCTCTGTCCTACAGCTCTCTGTCCTCACCGGCTGTCCTCACCGCTCTGTCCTCACTGCTCTGTCCTCACCTCTCTGTCCTCACCGCTCTGTCCTCACCTCTCTGTCCTCACCTCTCTGTCCTCACCGCTCTGTCCTCACCGCTCTGTCCTCACCTCTCTGTCCTCACCGCTCTGTCCTCACCGCTCTGTCCTCACCTCTCTGTCCTCATCTCTCTGTCCTCACCGCTCTGTCCTCACCGCTCTGTCCTCACCTCTCTGTCCTCACCGCTCTGTCCTCACCTCTCTGTCCTCACCTCTCTGTCCTCACCCCTCTGTCCTCACCGCTCTGTCCTCACCGCTCTGTCCTCACCGCTCTGTCCTCACCTCTCTGTCCTCACCCCTCTGTCCTCACCGCTCTGTCCTCACCGCTCTGTCCTCACCGCTCTGTCCTCACCCCTCTGTCCTCACCTCTCTGTCCTCACCGCTCTGTCCTCACCTCTCTGTCCTCACCGCTCTGTCCTCACCGCTCTGTCCTCACCGCTCTGTCCTCACCCCTCTGTCCTCACCTCTCTGTCCTCACCTCTCTGTCCTCACCGCTCTGTCCTCACCGCTCTGTCCTCACCTCTCTGTCCTCACCGCTCTGTCCTCACCTCTCTGTCCTCACCGCTCTGTCCTCACCCCTCTGTCCTCACCGCTCTGTCCTCACCCCTCTGTCCTCACCGCTCTGTCCTCACCGCTCTGTCCTCACCGCTCTGTCCTCACCCCTCTGTCCTCACCCTCACATGTTTCGGACATGAATTCTTCTTCCTGCTCTCTGACTGATCATGTTCTTGTTATTGATTATAGATTATTGATTATTTTCTGTCTCTCCTCCGTTTCTCTTCCATCGTTGACGGACAGTTTATGCGATGGAAATCAATCGTGAGTGTCTCTGACTGTGAACGTAGAAGTGGTCGTCAGTATCCGGCCAAAATGTTACCGTTAGATTAATTGTACCAGAATTAGTTCAAAGATCATTTTCAACATTCTCCAGGGTTATGAGATGACAACGTCATACTCGTGCGTTGTTTTGTGTCTCAGCTCCGTGTGGAGACAACTTGTACGATGAAGACGGGAAGAAGCTTCCTCCCTGTATCCCCGGAGCCTGGCTGACTCCGGCTATCATGGCCTGCTACCTGCTGGTGGCCAACATCCTGCTGGTCAACCTGCTGATCGCTGTCTTCAAGTCAGTATATTCACCACCAGGCCCTGCTGCTGAGGCTATACTACACACCTCAAACACAGACCTCTGATCCTGCTGCTGAGGCTATACTACACACCTCAAACACAGACCTCTGATCCTGCTGCTGAGGCTATACTACACACCTCAAACACAGACCTCTGATCCTGCTGCTGAGGCTATACTACACACCTCAAACACAGACCTCTGATCAGTTACTCTTTAAAGGTCCCATATCGTGCTCATTCTCAGGTTTATACTTGTATTTTATGTTTCTACTAGAACATGTTTACATGCTGTAAGGTTAAAAAAAAACTTTATTTCTTTCATACCTTTTGTCTGAATATACCTGTGTTCACCGTCTGTCTGAAACGCTCCGTTTTAGTGCATTTCAACAGAATTGCGATGGAAATGCGTTGCTAGGCAACAGTTTAGGTCCATGTTTTACTTCCTGTCAGCTGATGTTATTTACATACACTGTCACAGGAAATAAACTAGGACACATTTAGAATGTTTAAAACCGTGTAATGGTCTAAATATTGACTATTTGTGACATCACAAATAGACAGAAACCCTAACGGCTTGTTTCAAACGCACAATTTCTGAATACGGGCTGTGTGTGTTTCTCTGTTAAACAGTATTTATAAAGCACTTAAACCTGCTTTATGATATAAAAGACATGAAAATCTCACTTTTTACAATATGGGACCTTTAAACACACAGCAGCACAGATAAAACATCTGTAGGAAAACAATTCCAAAAATATATGAATCCTGGAAGTTTAGTTTCCGTATCTGTAGTTCTGTTCTGTTCATAAGAAATTTAAAGTCCACAGGAAGCCACTGGAGAGGAGTTAAAGGGCCTCATGTGGCTCCGGAGCTGCAGGTTGCTGACCCCTGCCCTGGAGCCTCGTGAGCCCCTTTACATGGTCGGGCCCCTTTACATGGTACCCGGTAAGCCCGTATATATTAAGACGGCGGTGCCGGGAGAGTGTGTGTTGTCGGAACAGGGGACCGACGTGTAGTCCGTCACGTGTCGTGGCCAAGTCATGACAAGAATTTATGACTCTCAGTCGTCTAATCTGACGTAGTGACCATCGTAACCGTCAAAGATATCCTGTAGTCTGATCCTGGCATAAAAGCATTGAATGCATATAAAATATATGAATATGACAGCTCCGCAAAAGTGAAGCCAGAACATCTGGATCGCCCCCTGGTGACTGGCTGCAGTATAGCTCATAACATGAAAATGGGCCAAAGTCAAAATGAAATATATTTTTCCCAAAGATAGTTTCAGTTATTTTTGGTAGTTCTTATCACGCTGACGTTTGTTGAAGTGTTAATTCTTCTGATAAGTTTGTTTTTAGATGAGTTATGTTTTGCTATAAAAAGGAGGTCATGATGGACAGCCGTGATTCTCTCTCATTGACCAGCTGTGGTCGCGCTCGGCCCGTCAACTGAGGAGAGACAGAAAATCTGAATCCGTAAAAGAATAAATGTTAAATACAAATTTGTCAGAGAAAATCTAACCAGCCTCCTCTTCCTCTCCACAGCAACACGTTCTTCGAGGTCAAGTCAATCTCCAACCAGGTGTGGAAGTTCCAGCGGTATCAGCTGATCATGAACTTCCACGACCGTCCCATCCTGCCTCCCCCGCTCATCGTCTTCCCCCACATCTACATCGTCCTGAAGAGGCTGTGCTGCCGCTGCAGACGGAGGACGGAGGGAGATCACGACGACCGGGAGAGACGACTCCGTAAGATCCGGTTCACCGATGTGACGGTCCGTCTCACTGCGGCGCCTCCGACTCTACAGAGATTAAACTGTGTTTGTTTCCTCAGAGCTGGTGCTGAGCGCTGACGAGCTGAAGAGTCTGCATGAGTTCGAGGAGCAGTGTGTAGAGGAATACTTCAGAGAGAAAGACGACGAGAAACAGTCGTCCAACAACGAGAGAATCCGAGTGACGTCTGAAAGGTCAGGAAGACACACTCGTATAAAACCGATCTATATATACTCTCTTTATAGACTCATATTTGTCTAATTAATATGTATACTGAAGTCATAATATAGTATGACATAAAAATATCTTAACATAGTATGTCATAAAAAAAATATCATGAAAACATCTTAGTAAAGTATAACATAAAAAAGCCATTCAAAAATGTCTTTTCCTGTTTAGTGGCTGATCTAAACCACACAGTGATGGCTGTGCAGAGAAAAGACTGAATTATTGCAGATTATTCTATTAATATAAAGTAAAACTGGATAGGCAAAAAAAGTCATAGTGTAGCATGTCGAAAAATGTCATGGAAAAAAATCATAGTATAGTATGTCGAATAATTTAATTTAAAAAAGTCATAGTATAGAATGTTGGAAAAAAAAATAAAAAAATTCTCATGAATAAAGGTCATAGGAATGTAGGACATTTTTTAGGAAAAAAGAATCAGGAGTTTTATTTGCCATTTGCACCTAAGCACATTGCAATTCTGAGCAGTTTACACCGAGTCAGCTTTAAGAAAAGAAAAAGTAGAAAAGGCACAAGGTAATTACAGTACAAAAAAATAAGTAGCACATTCAACTTAACACAATAAATAAATAAGGAAATAAAACATAAAACACCCTCAGTATAGTTAATATACTGAACTACCCTCTGCATAGGCCCGAGACCCCCACAATACAAATATACTGTATGTTCCATGACATTATTAAAAGAACTTATAGCTCTCATAGAAATATTTAAAAAATGTCCTCTCAGCCTGGTCAGCGTTCCCAAACCACACCGTGATGTCGCTGGTGAGGATTCTTTCAACAAGTCCTCGGTAGGCCACGATGAGGGGCTGACGTCTGAGTCCGGCCGTCGTCAGCAGCCTAATGAAGTGTAGCCGTCGCTGAGCTTTCTTCACGGTTTCAGCAGTGTTTTTGGCCCAGCTCAGGTTGTCAGTCAGATGAAGGCCGAGGAACTTCAATCTGTCAGCCCGCTCCACCGATGAGTCCTGGATGATGAGAGGCTGTCTCTCTGGACTCCACAATGAGGACTTTTGTTTTTTAATGTTGAGAACAAGGTCGTCACACAAGGATCGAACCCACAACCTCCAGTATTCCAACCAGATATCGACACACTGAGCTATTTCACAGGTCATATCATAGCATGTAAAAAAAAATAAGAGTACAAAAAAGTCAACATATAGTATGTAGAAAAAAAAGTAATTGGATATTATCCAGAAAAAAAATCATAGTACATATAATATGGGGGAAAAGTCATAGTATGTTGACATTTATTTATTTTTTTTCATGGTTTATTTGATAGGGACGAGTACATAGACAACTTAAAAACGGCTATCCGATGCAAGTATCATAGTGCTTATAGCGGATGCTAGAAGGGCTTTTTGTGAAAATAAGAGATTGAAACAGGAATGAGTACAGGAAAAATAAATAAATAGAATAAGTGATGGCAAAAGTATGTCGAAAAATTTCATCAAAAAAGTCATAATATAGTATGTCAAAAAAGTCCTAAACAGTGTGCAGATGAAGTCACACACGTAGCAGTAAAACAAGTAAAAACATCATATTTATGGTGACATCCTGCCGTGTGCTTCCTCAGGGTGGAGAACATGTTCATGCGTCTGGAGGAGGTGAACGAGAGGGAGCACTCGATGAAGGCGTCCCTGCAGACGGTGGACCTCCGCCTGGCTCAGATGGAGGAGTTCTCCGGCCGGATGATGAACGCTCTGGAGAAGCTGGCGGGCGTCGACCGGGCCGAGCTCGTACGCATGCCCTCTAGAGGGTCTGTCTGCGAGCCGGCCGCTCTGCTGCGTCACGGCAGCGTCAACAGCGCCGACGGATACAGTCTGTACCGGTACCAGCTGGAGCACGACGACAGGACGTCGGTGTCCGGAGACATGGAGGGAAATGACAGGAGGGTCCAACTGAGTCCAGAGAGACGAGGGGGAAACACAGAGGGAGGAAACACATCAGGTAGGACAAGTCACACATTACACCACGTTACAAGACTTTACATAACGACATGTGAAAACAAGACAAAAGATGATATGAGTAGCTATACCTGCTAAAGGTAATGCACTGTAATTTGTAATCCACGTAATCGTGAACCAGGAAGTATAAAGAGCGGTGGACGCCGTGTAGGGAGGAGGTCGGAGTGGATGGGCGGGTCTTAAAACACCAGACTGTCACCAGGAGACCACTATTGGTGCCCCGTGTGAGGCCGGAAGTCAACGTTGATTATTAAGTAGTTATTTTAACCCAAACCACCATCTTTTCCTAACTAAGATGTTTTGTTGCCTAAACCTAAACAAGTTGTGTCCTGTGAAGACGGAAGTTTATTTTGAAAAAATGTCCAAAAATTTCCGACAAATGTCCGAAAAAAAGTAAAAAGATGTCAAAAAAAAAAAAAACTGAAAAGTGTCTGAAATATGTCCGAAAAAGGTCAAAAAATTGTTGGAAAACAAAGTCAAAACATTTCCAAAAAAGTCAGAAAAATTTATGAAAAATGTCCAAAAAAAGTAAAAAAAAAAAAAATCATAAATGTAATAAATAAATATGTAGTAAATAAGTGGCTATAATAGTATGCATATTTATAATATACATAACAATAGAAGCATATAAAATAAAGAAAGTCTTGATGAAAATGAACAGCTGTTGTGTAGCGGGTTAACGAGGCGTTCTCTCTGACATCTGAGGCTCAGACCGTACGTGAATATTCAGTCAGAGTGCTGAACGGCTAAATGATGCTGCTGACGGTGACTAGCACGGCCAGCTAACGTTAGCTTGAGTTATACAGTCACACATTAACGTTACAGCAGCATCAGACTAAACCTCAGCCTACACATCAAACAGTTGGTTACTAACAGACAGCATGATGTTGATGTGAACTTCCTGTTTTCAGGTGAGGTGAAGGAGTTCGGGTCGACTCTGGAGGTGAGAGGACCGAAAGAGAGGACTCAGTCTCTGTCCAACGTCGACATCCTGATCTCCCACTGCAACCCCGACCACAGACCCCCCCACGCCGGCGCTGCTCGGTCTGATGTGACGGACGCTAACGTGGAGAAACCGGCAGAGAAAACCCGGCTGGAGGCGGCCGTGTCCTTCCCTCTGGAGAGGTCAAAGGTCACACAGTACTTATCCTCTCCGACCCTCAGCAGCCCCCCTCATCCCTCCCCCGGCGTGACAGTGGAGAAGAGCGGAGGCAACGAAACCAGACAGGAAGTGGAGGAAAGAGCGTCCGTGCCGTTCGGCGGGGAACAAGGGGGTGAAGCGGTGGATGGTAACCATGGTGATGGAGGGGAGGAGGAGCCTTCAGAGGAGCTGCTGGTGGGGGAGGACAGGATGTACCCGACGCTACGCTCCAAGAGTCTGTACACCAACCCGAGGAAGATGAGGACGAAGAAGAAGGAGAGCGAGGATAAGCCTCGCTCAGCCGGCAGCGTCAGAGACCTGGTGTCATCGTTTAGCGGGGGGGCGGGAGGGCCACGGTCCAGAGACCCTGACTGCTGATCCTGAAGGACTGAGGGGATGTGAACTCACTGTGTTTCAGTTCACAACACAGGCAAAAACCACCACAGAGAGACTCAAAACAACCACAAAGAGACTCAAAACAACCACAGAGAGACTCAAAACCACCACAGAGAGACTCAAAACAACCACAAAGAGACTCAAAACAACCACAGAGAGACTCAAAACCACCACAGAGAGACTCAAAACAACCACAAAGAGACTCAAAACAACCACAGAGACTCAAAACAACCACAGAGACTCAAAACCACCACAGAGAGACTCAAAACCACCACAGAGACTCAAAACAACCACAGAGACTCAAAACAACCACAAAGAGACTCAAAACAACCACAGAGAGACTCAAAACCACCACAGAGACTCAAAACAACAGAGACTCAAAACAACCACAGAGACTCAAACAACCACAGAGACTCAACACCACAGAGAGACTCAAAACCACCACAGAGAGACTCAAAACAACCACAGAGACTCAAAACACCACAGAGAGACCTCAAACAACCACAGAGAGACTCAAAACAACCACAAAGAGACTCAAAACAACCACAGAGACTCAAAACCACCACAGAGAGACTCAAAACAACCACAAAGAGACTCAAAACAACCACAGAGACTCAAAACAACCACAAAGAGACTCAAAACAACCACAGAGACTCAAAACAACCACAGAGACTCAAAACCACCAGAGAGACTCAAAACAACCACAAAGAGACTCAAAACAACCACAAAGAGACTCAAAACAACCACAGAGAGACTCAAAACCACCACAGAGACTCAAAACAACCACAGAGAGACTCAAAACAACCACAGAGACTCAAAACCACCACAGAGAGACTCAAAACCACCACAAAGAGACTCAAAACAACCACAGAGACTCAAAACAACCACAGAGACTCAAAACCACCACAGAGAGACTCAAAACAACCACAAAGAGACTCAAAACAACCACAAAGAGACTCAAAACAACCACAGAGACTCAAAACAACCACAGAGACTCAAAACAACCACAAAGAGACTCAAAACAACCACAGAGACTCAAAACAACCACAGAGAGACTCAAAACCACCACAGAGAGACTCAAAACAACCACAAAGAGACTCAAAACAACCACAGAGAGACTCAAAACCACCACAGAGAGACTCAAAACAACCACAAAGAGACTCAAAACAACCACAGAGAGACTCAAAACAACCACAGAGACTCAAAACCACCACAGAGAGACTCAAAACCACCACAGAGACTCAAAACAACCACAGAGACTCAAAACAACCACAAAGAGACTCAAAACAACCACAGAGAGACTCAAAACCACCACAGAGACTCAAAACAACCACAGAGACTCAAAACCACCACAGAGAGACTCAAAACCACCACAGAGAGACTCAAAACAACCACAGAGACTCAAAACAACCACAGAGAGACTCAAAACAACCACAGAGAGACTCAAAACAACCACAAAGAGACTCAAAACAACCACAGAGACTCAAAACCACCACCACAGAGAGACTCAAACACAACACAAAGAGACTCAAAACAACCACAGAGACTCAAACAACCACAAAGAGAGCTCAAAAAACAACCACAGAGACTCAAAAACAACCACAGATACTCAAAACCACCAGAAGAGACTCAAACAACCACAAAGAGACTCAAAACAACCACAAAGAGACTCAAAAACAACCACAGAGAGACTCAAAACCACCACAGAGACTCAAAACAACCACAGAGAGACTCAAAACAACCACAGAGACTCAAACCACCACAGAGAGACTCAAAAACCACCACAAAGAGACGCAAACTAACCACAGAGACTCAAAACAACCACAGAGACTCAAAACAACCACAAAGAGACTCAAAAACAACCACAGAGCTCAAAACAACCACAGAGACTCAAAACCACCAGAGAGACTCAAAACAACCACAAAGAGACTCAAAACAACCACAGAGAGACTCAAAACAACCACAGAGAGACTCAAAACAACCACAGAGACTCAAAACCACCACAGAGAGACTCAAAACAACCACAAAGAGACTCAAAACAACCACAGAGACTCAAAACAACCACAAAGAGACTCAAAACAACCACAGAGACTCAAAACAACCACAGAGACTCAAAACCACCAGAGAGACTCAAAACAACCACAAAGAGACTCAAAACAACCACAAAGAGACTCAAAACAACCACAGAGAGACTCAAAACCACCACAGAGACTCAAAACAACCACAGAGAGACTCAAAACAACCACAGAGACTCAAAACCACCACAGAGAGACTCAAAACCACCACAAAGAGACTCAAAACAACCACAGAGACTCAAAACAACCACAGAGACTCAAAACCACCACAGAGAGACTCAAAACAACCACAAAGAGACTCAAAACAACCACAAAGAGACTCAAAACAACCACAGAGACTCAAAACAACCACAAAGAGACTCAAAACAACCACAGAGACTCAAAACCACCACAGAGAGACTCAAAACAACCACAGAGAGACTCAAAACAACCACAGAGACTCAAAACCACCACAAAGAGACTCAAAACAACCACAGAGAGACTCAAAACAACCACAAAGAGACTCAAAACAACCACAGAGACTCAAAACAACCACAAAGAGACTCAAAACAACCACAGAGACTCAAAACAACCACAGAGACTCAAAACCACCAGAGAGACTCAAAACAACCACAAAGAGACTCAAAACAACCACAGAGACTCAAAACAACCACAAAGAGACTCAAAACAACCACAGAGAGACTCAAAACCACCACAGAGAGACTCAAAACAACCACAAAGAGACTCAAAACAACCACAGAGACTCAAAACAACCACAGAGAGACTCAAAACAACCACAAAGATTCAAAACCACCACAGAGACTCAAAACAACCACAGAGAGACTCAAAACAACCACAAAGACTCAAAACAACCACAAAGAGACTCAAAACCACCACAGAGACTCAAAACAACCACAGAGACTCAAAACAACCACAGAGAGACTCAAAACAACCACAGAGAGACTCAAAACCACCACAAAGAGACTCAAAACAACCACAGAGACTCAAAACAACCACAGAGACTCAAAACCACCACAGAGACTCAAAACAACCACAGAGACTCAAAACAACCACAGAGAGACTCAAAACAACCACAGAGAGACTCAAAACCACCACAAAGAGACTCAAAACAACCACAGAGACTCAAAACAACCACAGAGACTCAAAACAACCACAGAGACTCAAAACCACCACAAATAGACTCAAAACAACCACAGAGACTCAAAACAACCACAGAGACTCAAAACAACCACAGAGAGACTCCATGGCTGTAGGATATTTGTTGAATTACAAATAGCAGCTATTTATTGATATTGTTTCTTATTAGAATAATTACAGTTGTTTATTACGCATTCATTTATTACAGTGAATTAACACTATAACTATTAATAATGTAGTTTATCATTGTAGAGAACCAGATGTGTCTGAATCTGTGTCCTGTCTGTCCCATCTACTGTTTGTTGTAAAATGAAAGAACATAAATATCCTGATTGTTTGTAATGATTTTATTAACAATGTCGGAGGTCTGACGGCTAAAGCGATCAGTTATATAAGTTATCAACGGTGAGCAGGATGTTTTTGATCTGATGAACTCTTCAAGATTTTCTTGTAAATGATGTAAAGCAGAGATGCGACATTAAAGTCACATATGATAGAAATAAAAACCTGACAGCATAAATACCAGTACATTTAAACAATCAGCTTTCCGCTGTTCTCTTCAGTCTGAGTATATATAATACAAATATTTCAGTAAACAGGGATTAAAGGGAATGAAATCTACCTCTGCACGGAATAATTTCTACTGAAAATAAAACACTGAATCATCACTTCCCTGAACATCTTCATGTCTTTTCCTCTCATCATGTGTGTGAATCACATGTAAAAGTCTCTGTAGAGCTAATTAAAGGTCAGTAAAATATACGACAAGTATTAAAAAATTATAAGATATATAACAGATATTAGTTTAAAATTAAAAGAAATTCAGCATAATATCTGAAAAATATTTGTACCATATCTGGTGAAAATGAGTAATTTATTTAAAAACAAAATAAAATATCCAAAATATATAAATAACATATTAAGAAAATAACAAAAAAATTATCAGCGAAATACCCAACGTCCAACGGTAAAATATCTGACAAATATTCCGTAAATATCAATATAATATCAGACAAATACCGAACAAATATTAGTATAATATCCAACAAATATCACTGAAACATCCCACAAATATTAGTTTAATATCTGACAAATATCATTAAAATGTCTGACAAATATTTAAAAAATGATCCAACAAATGGCAGTAAAAAAATGCGAAAATATCTGGCGAATATCAAAAAATTATCTGACAAATATTAGTAAATATATGTGAATATATCAGCACAATATCTAGAAAAATCAGTAAAACATCCAACAAATATCAGTAAAATATTTTACAAATATTACTATAATATCCCACAAGTATAAGTAAAAGAAAAACAAAAAAAATATATATATAAAATATCTAACAAAATGTTATTAAAATATCCGAAAAACTATCAGTAAAATACCTGGCGAATATTAAAAAATTATCTAATGGATATTTTACCAGTATTTGTTGGCTGTTGTACTAACTAACAATTTTTAAACTAATATTTGACTATTATTAGCATATTGTTCAAAAATTAATATTAAAATATATGAAAAACATCAGAAAAAGATAAAATTTAAATAAATATATAGAATAAAACATCAGTAAGACTTGAAAAGTAGACCGTCGGGGAGGTTTCTGTTAGCTAAGCTAGCTAAGCAGTCTTGCGTCCGACCAGCGGGCCGGAGGCCAGCGGCAGCGCTGTAAAGATAAACTGAGGGCGTATAGATCTCCGGATGTCTCTAGTTAACTCTCCTTCAGTAACGTCAGTCACAAAGAGAGTCGGACGACATCAGAGAAGCGTTTCAGAGACGCAGAGAAAGGGTTGCTAATAGTTAGCCTTCTGCTAACAGCAGCTAGCGGCTCACGTTAGCTGCTGTTAGCAGAAGGCTAAACATTAGCATCATTTCCTCTCCGTCTCTGAAACGCTTCTCTGATATCATAGCTCTAGAGCTCCGATCAGTTACTCATCTCTAATGTCTGAGATCTGATTCAGACAACAACACAGAGGACATTTAGATGTGGAGCTTTAGCCCACTGCTAGCGTTAGCCCTCAGCTAATGTTAGCCCACTGCTAGCGTTAGCCTCCAGTCTTTCTTTGGTTAGCCTCCAGCTAATGTTAGCCCACTGCTAGCGTTAGCCTCCAGTCTTTCTTTGGTTAGCATCCAGCTAATGTTAGCCTACTGCTAATGTTAGCCTCTAGTCTTTCTTTGGTTAGCCTCCAGCTAATGTTAGCCTACTGCTAGCGTTAGCCTCCAGTCTTTATTTAGTTAGCCTCCAGCTAATGTTAGCTCACTGCTAGCGTTAGCTTCCAGTCTTTCTTTAGTTAGCCTCCAGCTAATGTTAGCCCACTGCTAGCGTTAGCCTCCAGTCTTTCCTCTGGTTAGCCTCCAGCTAATGTTAGCTCACTGCTAGTGTTAGCCTCTAGTGTTTCTTTGGTTAGCCTCCAGCTAATGTTAGCCTACTGCTAGCGTTAGCCTCCAGTCTTTATTTAGTTAGCCTCCAGCTAATGTTAGCTCACTGCTAGCATTAACCTCCAGTCTTTCTTTAGTTAGCCTACAGCTAATGTTAGCCCACTGCTAGCGTTAGCCTCCAGTCTTTCTTTAGTTAGCCTCCAGCTAATGTTAGCCCACTGCTAGTGTTAGCCTCCAGTCTTTCCTCTGGTTAGCCTCCAGCTAATGTTAGCTCACTGCTAGCATTAGCCTCCAGTCTTTCTTTGGTTAGCCTCCAGCTAATGTTAGCCCACTGCTAGCGTTAGCCTCCAGTTTTTTCTTGGTTAGCCTCCAGCTAATGTTAGCCTCCAGTCTTTCTTTGGTTAGCCTCCAGCTAATGTTAGCCCACTGCTAATGTTAGCCTCCAGTCTTTCTTTAGTTAGCCTACAGCTAATGTTAGCCCACTGCTAGTGTTAGCCTCCAGTCTTTCCTCTGGTTACCCTTCAGCTAATGTTAGCCCACTGCTAGTGTTAGCCTCCAGTCTTTCCTCTGGTTAGCCTCCAGCTAATGTTAGCTCACTGCTGGCGTTAGCCTCCAGTCTTTCTTTAGTTAGCCTACAGCTAATGTTAGCCCACTGCTAGTGTTAGCCTCCAGTCTTTCCTCTGGTTAGCCTCCAGCTAATGTTAGCCCACTGCTAATGTTAGCCTCCAGTCTTTCTTTAGTTAGCCTCCAGCTAATGTTAGCCCACTGCTAATGTTAGCCTCCAGTCTTTCTTTGGTTAGCCTCCAGCTAATGTTAGCCCACTGCTAGCGTTAGCCTCCAGTCTTTCCTTGGTTAGCCTCCAGCTAATGTTAGCCTCCAGTCTTTCTTTGGTTAGCCTCCAGCTAATGTTAGCTCACTGCTGGCGTTAGCCTCCAGTCTTTCTTTAGTTAGCCTACAGCTAATGTTAGCCCACTGCTAGTGTTAGCCTCCAGTCTTTCCTCTGGTTAGCCTCCAGCTAATGTTAGCCCACTGCTAATGTTAGCCTCCAGTCTTTCTTTAGTTAGCCTCCAGCTAATGTTAGCCCACTGCTAATGTTAGCCTCCAGTCTTTCTTTGGTTAGCCTCCAGCTAATGTTAGCCCACTGCTAGCGTTAGCCTCCAGTCTTTCCTTGGTTAGCCTCCAGCTAATGTTAGCCTCCAGTCTTTCTTTGGTTAGCCTCCAGCTAATGTTAGCCCACTGCTAATGTTAGCCTCCAGTCTTTCTTTAGTTAGCCTACAGCTAATGTTAGCCCACTGCTAGTGTTAGCCTCCAGTCTTTCCTCTGGTTAGCCTTCAGCTAATGTTAGCCCACTGCTAGTGTTAGCCTCCAGTCTTTCCTCTGGTTAGCCTCCAGCTAATGTTAGCTCACTGCTGGCGTTAGCCTCCAGTCTTTCTTTAGTTAGCCTACAGCTAATGTTAGCCCACTGCTAGTGTTAGCCTCCAGTCTTTCCTCTGGTTAGCCTCCAGCTAATGTTAGCCCACTGCTAATGTTAGCCTCCAGTCTTTCTTTAGTTAGCCTCCAGCTAATGTTAGCCCACTGCTAATGTTAGCCTCCAGTCTTTCTTTGGTTAGCCTCCAGCTAATGTTAGCCCACTGCTATTGTTAGCCTCCAGCTAACACCAGGACCTCATCATGACGTCGGATCATGACCTGATTGGAACTGATAATATTTCTTTAATAATCCAATCATTATAAATACTGTAAAACATATAATAATCTAAATTTGATTAAGTGATATTCATGCAGGTTGTCGACTGTGAAAACAAGATGATTTTTCTGCTGTCAAACACTCGTAAAACGTTCGCTTACCTACGAAAAGAGCAAAAATAAGAAAACGCCGGTGACTCCCAGACAAAACTAAGAGGAAATGTGTTTGTAGATCTCTTCCTGTAAATAAAGACTGAAGGAGTTTCTACCTGATGAACTTCTGGACCGACGTCGGTCTTTCAGGTAACCCTGACGACCGCTCACATCCTGCTTCGTCTTCCACAGCTGGATGGAAGAAACCTACGAAGCCGTCAAACAAAGAACAGGAAGTGAGTGTTATAATGTCGTAAAGCGACTCAGTCGTTATGAATATCACTTTAAACTCACCTTTCCTGCATTTACTCTCCGTCTCATTTCTGCAGCTGTGAGATCATCGGTGCAAACGATGAGTAAAGGTGATGTCATCATGATGTTCTGTTGTCTGAGTTCTGAGCAGATAAAGTTTCCAGGTGGAAACAGGTTAAAGGTGTTTTAAACTAAACCTTAAAATCAGCTAAACAATTCCTCCATGTGGGAGAAAGTCTAGTATCACCGTAAGGACCAAGAACCGTTAACGGGAGAAACCGGGTTCTAAACAGACTACAAGAGAGAGAACAGGAAACATTTATTTAGCCTTTATTCATTCAATAAAGTAACTTCCTCTGAAGCTACGGTCCAGTTTCTGCTCCTGCATCAACTCCAAACACTTTAAAATAATTATATATCGCAGAAGAACAACGAGGATGCAAAATGTAAATATAAAAAAAAAGAAAAACAAAGAAACAAAATCAACATGGATACAAAAAGCTGTTGAAAGAAGAAAGAAAATCCCCCAAAACCACCGAAGCTC
>CM025826.1:1114450-1132614 GCA_014673565.1 Sebastes schlegelii | reverse complement strand
GGACCAAGCCAATACATGGACGCCCGCTCTACCAACTGAGCTAACCCAGGCGCCCGAAACTCGCTCAATTTATGCGCACTGACAGACTGTATGTGTGTGGCGGCGGCAGCGAGCACGAAGCCTCCGGCAATGCTAGAACTGCTAACGTAGCACAAATACACACACTGTCTGTTGGACACTCGCTAAAGTTCCTCCGGGCAGACACACAGCTGACAACCTGCTAAACTAAACTAAACTAAATGTGAGGTGGAGACTTTTACTGGGAAAGTGGCTGCATGTCCGCGACACTACACGCAGCATCGTAGCTGCTAAGTTAACGCTCCCGGACGCTGAACTGGAGACAGTGAACGCAGCATCTTGTTGGTTAACGGTTAATAATCGGTTAACGAGGGTCAGTTATCGGTTAAGAACATTTTTCAAAATTAGCATCCCTAGTCTCCACCGCACATTTAGTTTAGTTTAGCAGGTTGTCCGCTGTGTGTCCGTACGGTGTAACTTTAGCAACTGCCCAACAAACAGTGTGTGTGTTTGTGGTACGTTAGCATCTGTAGCTCTGCTGGTAGCTTCGTGCTCCCCGCAGTCACACACATACGCTCTGTCAGCGCGGCGTAACTTCAGCGAGTTTCCGACAGACAGATAAGATACCTTATTGAACCCGAAGAAAATTTAGGATTGTGTCGTCGGTGGTGTTCTAGCTGTTAAAACCGTACAGTTTATTTGTCGGTGAATAAATGCTACGAGGCTACATCTCCTCCGCACAAGCGAGCTTTAGACGGGAGCCAACTTCCTGTATCTGTAACGCCGGCTCAGACTCACTTAGGGTGGACCAGCTTTTCTACTTCAAGTGACGATTTTTACACAGCTTTTTAACCGTTTTAACTGATAGCGTTAATCGGTCAAAATACTTAATGCCGGTTAACGGTTAAATATTAACATCCGTAAGTTGAATCGTGGGAATATAAATCGATATATCGATGTAGTAGATGAATCGTTACACCCCTAATTGTTAACATCAAAACAAACATGCAAATTTTAAATTAAAAAATAAGTTAAAATAAATAAATAAAAGGTTTTGGATAAATTCAACATGTTCATGTTTGATTTGTGTTAAAGATCACTTTGAATGATGAACTAATGATAATGTAGAGAAACAAAGATTATAAAGTTGGGGACGGTCCTCATTCAGGGACAGCTCTGGAGGGCCGGTCCTCACAAGAGCATAAAGACAAACGTTTGTGTGTGTGTGTGTGTTTGTGTGTGCGTACCGGGGGCCAGGGCTGTACCCGGGCAGCGCCCTCTGGTGACCTCTGCTGGGACTTTACGCACCTTCTTCTTCTTTTTCTGCGAAAGCAAAAACAGAAACACAGACTCTCAGTGTCCAATCACGAGGGAGCGTTCACGTGTGATGTAATATATGACCATGTGAGAGCCAGAGGAAACAACCATTCTAACTCCACTCTAACTCCTGACCTCTAGGATAGAGGATGGATGGATCAGACTAGAGACCTAGAGCATTCAGAGGATGGATGGATCAGACTAGAGACCTAGAGCATTCAGAGGATGGATGGATCAGACTAGAGACCTAGAGCATTCAGAGGATGGATGGATCAGATTAGAGACCTAGAGCATTCAGAGGATGGATGGATCAAACTAGAGACCTAGAGCATTCAGAGGATGGATGGATCAGACTAGAGACCTAGAGCATTCAGAGGATGGATGGATCAGACTAGAGACCTAGAGCATTCAGAGGATGGATGGATCAAACTAGAGACCTAGAGCATTCAGAGGATGGATGGATCAAACTAGAGACCTAGAGCATTCAGAGGATGGATGGATCAGACTAGAGACCTAGAGCATTCAGAGGATGGATGGATCAGACTAGAGACCTAGAGCATTCAGAGGATGGATGGATCAGACTAGAGACCTAGAGCATTCAGAGGATGGATGGATCAAACTCTTTACCTGTGTGCGTCGGTGTGTGTGTGTTGCTGCTTTCAGCTCTGTAGAAATGGCGGGCGGAGCGTCTTCCTCCATGACAGGACTGGAGACCGTCCTCACTCTGCCGTTAGCCACGAACCTGACACACACACACACACACAGGTTACACTTTAACTTTGTAAAATCTCTAAATTACTCCAGTAAAATGTTTGATTTTCAGCGTGTATGTAGTCACAGATGTCCTGAAGTCAAATATATCAGGATCATTGGCAGGAATTATTGATTACATTTATTATCCAGCAACCCAAAAATCAAAGAATAAAGACATTTCCCTCACAGATTAGTGGGATTCTATTTTTAATTTATGATGTTTTATACTTCTGGTGAATATAATCCATCAGTCTGATTTCCATAGATGTATTTAGAATATACAGTTCCCTTTGTTAACACCTTTATTTTGAAAAGCAGACGTAGTTCCACGTGTCTACTTCCTCTAACTTCTCCAAGGTGGTCTCTAGCTCTCCCATCAGCTCCGTTCTCTTTATCCATCCATGGTCAGCTCCATCGAAGGTGCTTCCCGGGGCCGTGGACAAAGTGTCACCGGGGCGGACTGTCCTCAGTGCGCCCCAGCCGCATCGTGCCGCCAGATCGGGGCTCGGCCCACGTAAAAGGCGCCAGAGGTCTGCGGCGATGTCGGCAACCCACCCGACCCGTCTTGAAACACGGACCAAGGAGTCTAACGCACGCGTGAGTCAGAGTGTGCAAGCAAAACCCCGTGGAGCAATGAAAGTGAGGGCCGGCGCACGCCGGCTGAGGCGGGATCCCGGCCCGTCTCGCCCGCACCATCGGAGAGGTGGAGCGTGAGGACCAGAAAGATGCTGACAAGAGGTTAATGTCACGCTGCCGTAAAGTGGTATCGGAGCTGTTTTGCGAGTACGAGTACATGAGCACAGTATCGGACCTGATACCCGGTACTGGTACCGGTGCATCCCTAGTTTAAATCAACAGCTGCTGTTGTGAAATGACAGATTCAGTCTGAACCAGTGGTTTAGTGTCTCTTCTCTGTGTAGTGTTGTTCTCTGTGTAGTGTTGTTCTCTGTGTAGTGTCTCTTCTCTGTGTAGTGTTGTTCTCTGTGTAGTGTCTCTTCTCTGTGTAGTGTTGTTCTCTGTATAGTGTCTCTTCTCTGTGTAGTGTCTCTTCTCTGTGTAGTGTTGTTCTCTGTGTAGTGTTGTTCTCTGTGTAGTGTCTCTTCTCTGTGTAGTGTTGTTCTCTGTATAGTGTCTCTTCTCTGTGTAGTGTCTCTTCTCTGTGTAGTGTTGTTCTCTGTGTAGTGTTGTTCTCTGTGTAGTGTCTCTTCTCTGTGTAGTGTCTCTTCTCTGTGTGGTGTTGTTCTCTGTGTAGTGTTGTTCTCTGTGTGGTGTTGTTCTCTGTGTAGTGTTGTTCTCTGTGTAGTATCTCTTCTCTGTGTAGTGTTGTTCTCTGTGTAGTGTTGTTCTCTGTGTAGTATCTCTGTGTAGTGTCTCTTCTCTGTGTAGTGTCTCTTCTCTGTGTAGTGTTGTTCTCTGTGTAGTATCTCTTCTCTGTGTAGTGTTGTTCTCTGTGTAGTGTCTCTTCTCTGTGTAGTGTTGTTCTCTGTGTAGTGTTGTTCTCTGTGTAGTGTCTCTTCTCTGTGTAGTGTCTCTTCTCTGTGTGGTGTTGTTCTCTGTGTAGTATCTCTTCTCTGTGTGGTGTTGTTCTCTGTGTAGTATCTCTTCTCTGTGTAGTGTTGTTCTCTGTGTAGTGTCTCTTCTCTGTGTAGTGTTGTTCTCTGTGTAGTGTCTCTTCTCTGTGTAGTGTTGTTCTCTGTGTAGTGTTGTTCTCTGTGTAGTGTCTCTTCTCTGTGTAGTGTTGTTCTCTGTGTAGTGTCTCTTCTCTGTGTAGTGTCTCTTCTCTGTGTAGTGTCTCTTCTCTGTGTAGTGTTGTTCTCTGTGTAGTGTCTCTTCTCTGTGTAGTGTCTCTTCTCTGTGTAGTGTTGTTCTCTGTGTAGTGTCTCTTCTCTGTGTAGTGTTGTTCTCTGTGTAGTGTTGTTCTCTGTGTAGTGTCTCTTCTCTGTGTAGTGTCTGTTCTCTTTGTAGTGTTGTTCTCTGTGTAGTGTCTCTTCTCTGTGTAGTGTTGTTCTCTGTGTAGTGTTGTTCTCTGTGTAGTGTCTGTTCTCTGTGTAGTGTTGTTCTCTGTGTAGGGTTGTTCTCTGTGTAGTGTTGTTCTCTGTGTAGTGTCTCTTCTCTGTGTGGTGTTGTTCTCTGTGTAGTATCTCTTCTCTGTGTAGTGTTGTTCTCTGTGTAGTGTCTCTTCTCTGTGTAGTGTTGTTCTCTGTGTAGTGTCTCTTCTCTGTGTAGTGTTGTTCTCTGTGTAGTGTCTCTTCTCTGTGTAGTGTCTCTTCTCTGTGTAGTGTTGTTCTCTGTGTAATGTCTCTTCTCTGTGTAGTGTTGTTCTCTGTGTAGTGTTGTTCTCTGTGTAGTGTCTCTTCTCTGTGTAGTGTCTCTTCTCTGTGTAGTGTCTCTTCTCTGTGTAGTGTTGTTCTCTGTGTAGTGTCTCTTCTCTGTGTAGTGTCTCTTCTCTGTGTAGTGTTGTTCTCTGTGTAGTGTCTCTTCTCTGTGTAGTGTTGTTCTCTGTGTAGTGTTGTTCTCTGTGTAGTGTCTCTTCTCTGTGTAGTGTCTGTTCTCTGTGTAGTGTTGTTCTCTGTGTAGTGTCTCTTCTCTGTGTAGTGTTGTTCTCTGTGTAGTGTCTCTTCTCTGTGTAGTGTTGTTCTCTGTATAGTGTCTCTTCTCTGTGTAGTGTCTCTTCTCTGTGTAGTGTTGTTCTCTGTGTAGTGTTGTTCTCTGTGTAGTGTCTCTTCTCTGTGTAGTGTTGTTCTCTGTATAGTGTCTCTTCTCTGTGTAGTGTCTCTTCTCTGTGTAGTGTTGTTCTCTGTGTAGTGTTGTTCTCTGTGTAGTGTCTCTTCTCTGTGTAGTGTCTCTTCTCTGTGTGGTGTTGTTCTCTGTGTAGTGTTGTTCTCTGTGTGGTGTTGTTCTCTGTGTAGTGTTGTTCTCTGTGTAGTATCTCTTCTCTGTGTAGTGTTGTTCTCTGTGTAGTGTTGTTCTCTGTGTAGTATCTCTGTGTAGTGTCTCTTCTCTGTGTAGTGTCTCTTCTCTGTGTAGTGTTGTTCTCTGTGTAGTGTCTCTTCTCTGTGTAGTGTTGTTCTCTGTGTAGTGTCTCTTCTCTGTGTGGTGTTGTTCTCTGTGTAGTATCTCTTCTCTGTGTGGTGTTGTTCTCTGTGTAGTATCTCTTCTCTGTGTAGTGTTGTTCTCTGTGTAGTGTCTCTTCTCTGTGTAGTGTTGTTCTCTGTGTAGTGTCTCTTCTCTGTGTAGTGTTGTTCTCTGTGTAGTGTTGTTCTCTGTGTAGTGTTGTTCTCTGTGTAGTGTTGTTCTCTGTGTAGTGTCTCTTCTCTGTGTAGTGTTGTTCTCTGTGTAGTGTCTCTTCTCTGTGTAGTGTTGTTCTCTGTGTAGTGTCTCTTCTCTGTGTAGTGTCTCTTCTCTGTGTAGTGTTGTTCTCTGTGTAGTGTCTCTTCTCTGTGTAGTGTTGTTCTCTGTGTAGTGTTGTTCTCTGTGTAGTGTCTCTTCTCTGTGTAGTGTCTGTTCTCTTTGTAGTGTTGTTCTCTGTGTAGTGTCTCTTCTCTGTGTAGTGTTGTTCTCTGTGTAGTGTTGTTCTCTGTGTAGTGTCTGTTCTCTGTGTAGTGTTGTTCTCTGTGTAGGGTTGTTCTCTGTGTAGTGTTGTTCTCTGTGTAGTGTCTCTTCTCTGTGTGGTGTTGTTCTCTGTGTAGTATCTCTTCTCTGTGTAGTGTTGTTCTCTGTGTAGTGTCTCTTCTCTGTGTAGTGTTGTTCTCTGTGTAGTGTCTCTTCTCTGTGTAGTGTTGTTCTCTGTGTAGTGTCTCTTCTCTGTGTAGTGTCTCTTCTCTGTGTAGTGTTGTTCTCTGTGTAATGTCTCTTCTCTGTGTAGTGTTGTTCTCTGTGTAGTGTTTTCTCTGTGTAGTGTCTCTTCTCTGTGTAGTGTCTCTTCTCTGTGTAGTGTCTCTTCTCTGTGTAGTGTTGTTCTCTGTGTAGTGTCTCTTCTCTGTGTAGTGTCTCTTCTCTGTGTAGTGTCTCTTCTCTGTGTAGTGTTGTTCTCTGTGTAGTGTCTCTTCTCTGTGTAGTGTTGTTCTCTGTGTAGTGTTGTTCTCTGTGTAGTGTCTCTTCTCTGTGTAGGTCTGTTTCTCTGTGTAGTGTTGTTCTCTGTGTAGTGTCTCTTCTCTGTGTAGTGTTTTCTCTGTGTAGTGTTGTTCTCTGTGTAGTGTCTGTTCTCTGTGTAGTGTTGTTCTCTGTGTAGGGTTGTTCTCTGTGTAGTGTTGTTCTCTGGTAGTGTCTCTTCCTCTGTGTGGTGTTGTTCTCTGTGTAGTATCTCTTCTCTTGTAGTGTTGTTCTCTGTGTAGTATCTCTTCTCTGTGTAGTGTTGTTCTCTGTGTAGTGTCTCTTCTCTGTGTAGTGTTGTTCTCTGTGTAGTGTCTCTTCTCTGTGTAGTGTTGTTCTCTGTGTAGTGTCTCTTCTCTGTGTAGTGTTGTTCTCTGTGTAGTGTCTGTTCTCTGTGTAGTGTTGTTCTCTGTGTAGGGTTGTTCTCTGTGTAGTGTTGTTCTCTGTGTAGTATCTCTTCTCTGTGTAGTGTTGTTCTCTGTGTAGTGTTGTTCTCTGTGTAGTGTTGTTCTCTGTGTAGTGTCTCTTCTCTGTGTAGTGTTGTTCTCTGTGTAGGGTTGTTCTCTGTGTAGTGTTGTTCTCTGTGTAGTGTCTCTTCTCTGTGTGGTGTTGTTCTCTGTGTAGTATCTCTTCTCTGTGTAGTGTTGTTCTCTGTGTAGTGTCTCTTCTCTGTGTAGTGTTGTTCTCTGTGTAGTGTCTCTTCTCTGTGTAGTGTTGTTCTCTGTGTAGTGTCTCTTCTCTGTGTAGTGTCTCTTCTCTGTGTAGTGTCTCTTCTCTGTGTAGTGTTGTTCTCTGTGTAGTGTCTCTTCTCTGTGTAGTGTCTGTTCTCTGTGTAGTGTTGTTCTCTGTGTAGTGTCTCTTCTCTGTGTAGTGTTGTTCTCTGTGTAGTGTTGTTCTCTGTGTAGTGTCTGTTCTCTGTGTAGTGTTGTTCTCTGTGTAGGGTTGTTCTCTGTGTAGTGTTGTTCTCTGTGTAGTGTCTCTTCTCTGTGTGGTGTTGTTCTCTGTGTAGTATCTCTTCTCTGTGTAGTGTTGTTCTCTGTGTAGTGTTGTTCTCTGTGTAGTGTCTCTTCTCTGTGTAGTGTTGTTCTCTGTGTAGTGTCTCTTCTCTGTGTAGTGTTGTTCTCTGTGTAGTGTCTCTTCTCTGTGTAGTGTTGTTCTCTGTGTAGTGTCTCTTCTCTGTGTAGTGTCTCTTCTCTGTGTAGTGTTGTTCTCTGTGTAGTGTCTCTTCTCTGTGTAGTGTCTCTTCTCTGTGTAGTGTCTCTTCTCTGTGTGGTGTTGTTCTCTGTGTAGTATCTCTTCTCTGTGTAGTGTTGTTCTCTGTGTAGTATCTCTTCTCTGTGTAGTGTTGTTCTCTGTGTAGTGTCTCTTCTCTGTGTAGTGTTGTTCTCTGTGTAGTGTCTCTTCTCTGTGTAGTGTTGTTCTCTGTGTAGTGTCTCTTCTCTGTGTAGTGTTGTTCTCTGTGTAGTGTCTCTTCTCTGTGTAGTGTTGTTCTCTGTGTAGTGTTGTTCTCTGTGTAGTGTTGTTCTCTGTGTAGTGTCTCTTCTCTGTGTAGTGTTGTTCTCTGTGTAGTGTTGTTCTCTGTGTAGTGTCTGTTCTCTGTGTAGTGTTGTTCTCTGTGTAGTGTCTCTTCTCTGTGTAGTGTTGTTCTCTGTGTGTCCTGGTGGACCCACCGCTCTGAGAGCTTAGACTCAGCCCATCCCAGCAGACTGAGGCTCAGAGAGAGTGGAGTTATTTATGAAGATCTTCTGTTGGACCGCTCCCTCCCTCTCTCCCTCCCTCCTCCCTCAGCTCAAACACACACAATACACACTCTGTTTGCTTCCTGGAAGTCACAGCCAAAGAATTTCATTCTGCACTCTTTGTTTGTCTGCAGAGAAAACATGGTGTCCATGGCGACGGCGGTCCGTCCGGCCTCATTGTGTTATGAAATAAGTGTTTACTGAAACGTGTCGGAGGGAAGGGGGGTGACCGGGTCAGCCAATCACAGCGGGACGTGGGCCGGACCCGGCAGTGATCCGGAGGACTGGGTTTTTAATTCTGTGTTAACAGGATCAGACCAACTTACTCTGCCTCCCCCCGCACAGCCACAGTGGTAGGTTCCTCCACGTCCAGCTGAGGGTTGGTGTAGCCCAGAGTCCCTGAATAGCTCCCGTCCTGAGGGGGGACAGCAGAGGACAGACACCACACACACTAATGATATATGTACTGTATATATATATACACACACACACACGTACTGTAATTAGAGCTCATTAATATTTAGGTTTTGAAACGTATAGAGAGCGAGGTGCACATTACTCATAGTGTTATTCATGAAGGGATGACAATGTAGCATAGTGGAATTAGCGAGCTAAGCTAGCTAAGTAGCCTTGCGTCCGACCAGCAGGCCGGTGACCAGCGGGCCGGTGACCAGCGGGCCGGAGGCCAGCGGCAGCGCTGTAAAGATAAACTGAGGGCGTATAGATCTCCGGATGTCTCTAGTTAACTCTCCTTCAGTAACGTCAGTCACAAAGAGAGTCGGACGACATCAGAGAAGCGTTTCAGAGACGCAGAGAAAGGGTTGCTAATAGTTTAGCCTTCTGCTAACAGCAGCTAGCGGCTCACGTTAGCTGCTGTTAGCAGAAGGCTAAACATTAGCATCATTTCCTCTCCGTCTCTGAAACGCTTCTCTGATATCGTAGCTCTAGAGCTCCGATCAGTTACTCATCTCTAATGTCTGAGATCTGATTCAGACAACAACACAGAGGACATTTAGATGTGGAGCTTTAGCCCACTGCTAGCGTTAGCCCTCAGCTAATGTTAGCCCACTGCTAGCGTTAGCCTCCAGCTAATGTTAGCCCACTGCTAGCATTAGCCTCCAGCTAATGTTAGCCCACTGCTAGCGTTAGCCTCCAGCTAATGTTAGCCTACCGCTGGCGTTAGCCTCCAGCTAATGTTAGCCCACTGCTAGCGTTAGCCTCCAGTCTTTCATTTGTTTAGCCTCCAGCTAATGTTAGCCCACTGCTAGTGTTAGCCTTCAGCTAATGTTAGCCCACTGCTAGCGTTAGCCTCCAGCTAATGTTAGCCCACTGCTAGTGTTAGCCTCCAGCTAATGTTAGCCCACTGCTAGCATTAGCCTCCAGCTAATGTTAGCCCACTGCTAGCGTTAGCCTCTAGTCTTTCATTTGTTTAGCCTCCAGCTAATGTTAGCCCACTGCTAGCGTTAGCCTCCAGTCTTTCATTTGTTTAGCCTCCAGCTAATGTTAGCCCACTGCTAGTGTTAGCCTCCAGCTAATGTTAGCCCACTGCTAGTGTTAGCCTCCAGCTAATGTTAGCCCACTGCTAGCGTTAGCCTCCAGTCTTTCCTTTGTGTCCCTGCTGCTGTTGTCGCAGAGTGTGTGTTTTATGTTGTGTAAAGGTTGAGTGAGTTAGGTGACATCAGAGCCAAGATGGCCGCCAGCGGAGCCTCAGTTACCTTGATGAGGTGGACTGACGGAGCAGCTGCCGGCTCCTTCGCCGATCCTGGTTTCCCGGAGTCTCTGCCGTCCTGACGGTGACGCTGACGCACGATGTACTCGAAGGTACTGAGTCTGTTCCACACTGTGCAGGCGCACACACACACACATACAGTAATGAAACATCTCTCTACCTCCAGAACTACTAATTACACTAAATGTTGGCGAGGGAAAACTGTCATGTCCATGTTCAAAGGGGTCCCTTGACCTCTGACCTCCAGATGTGTAAATGTGTGAAGGCTTTTGTGCAAAACTAAGTCCAAAAAATGGAAAGAAAAAAAAAAGTTTGAAAAATTTCAAAAAAAGTCAGAAAAATGCCCAAAAAAGTCTGAATGAAGTCCAAATATGTCCAGAAAAGAAGTCAGAAAAATGTCCAAAACAAGTTAGAAAAATGTCAGAAAGAAATTCGCAAAATTGTGTTAAAAAGTCAAAAAACTGAAAAACCCACATACACATACAGTAAGGAAACGTCTCTCTACCTCCACCTGCTGGCGTTTGTTTCAAAGTTCAACATACAGACAGACAGGTGAGACTTACTCAGGTAGATGTGGAAGCAGAGCAGGTGACAGAGCAGTCCAGAGGACAGCAGACCCAGACCGATGGTGACGGCAGCCAGACCAGGAATCACTGCTGCTGCTGACGGGACCGGAGCCACCGGCAGGAAGACGAACCACACACCGCTCTCATTCCTCACTGCAGGACACACACACACAGATCCTTTACTGTCATGCTGAGGTCAGAGGTCAGAGGTCAGGGGTCAGGGGTCAGGTCTTACCCAGGAAGTGTTTGTCAGTGCGGAGTTTGGACGGGTCCAGAAAGAACTCGATGAAGACGTAGGAGGCCACGACCAGAACCAGACAGATCCCCAACAGAGCCGAGACCACGCTGTGGAGGAACAACCTGCAGGACACACAGTACACACAGTACTACTACTGAGTACACACAGTACTACTACTGAGACCACGCTGTGGAGGAACAACCTGCAGGACACACAGTACACACAGTACTACTACTGAGTACACACAGTACTACTACTGAGACCATGCTGTGGAGGAACAACCTGCAGGACACACAGTACACACAGTACTACTACTGAGTACATACAGTACTACTACTGAGACCACGCTGTGGAGGAACAACCTGCAGGACACACAGTACACACAGTACTACTACTGAGTACACACAGTACTACTACTGAGACCACGCTGTGGAGGAACAACCTGCAGGACACACAGTACACACAGTACTACTACTGAGTACACACAGTACTACTACTGAGACCATGCTGTGGAGGAACAACCTGCAGGACACACAGTACACACAGTACTACTACTGAGTACATACAGTACTACTACTGAGTACATGCAGTACTACTGATTTATAGTGTATTTGAAAGATGAAGCCTCTCATGAAGCTTTAAATACACAAATATTACTCAGCACAGTGAGTCAGTACTTCATTATTTAATCTAGTTATTTATTATTAGTTTTATTATAACAATAATAACAATACCACCAATAAATAATAATATATTATTATTTATTAATATTATTGTTCATTATTATTATATATTTTATTATTATTATAACAATAATAACATAACACTAATAATTAATAATAACAATAATACCAACATTATTACTCATTATTATTAATTCTATTATCATTTAGTAGTAGTAGTGTATTTTTATTATAATTTTTTTGTTCTTATCACCTTTATTTTGAAGTTTATCATGTATAAGGAGAGAAGAAGAAGAAGAAGAAGAAGTACAGGACTACTACTCACTTGTAGTTCCTGCTCCCCACACAGTTGTTGAGCCAACGACAGTGATGGTCGAAGTTAGAAACACACTTGTTACAGGCGCTGCAGTGCTTTGACTTCGGACCCCTGAAACAACACAAGACACACTCTCTCACATACACACATACACAGTATACAATGTTTATCATATATACAGTACATACTGTATATACTGTATACAGTTCTGAAGCTAGAGTGAAGATCCTGGTCTCATAGTAAACTAGAGAACCTGATGAATCCATCGGTACCAACCATGTCAGACTAGCTGGTCATGAAGGAGTTAAATAACGCTCCAAACTGACACTAAATGTTGGATAAACTGTCTTGTCCATGTTCGAAGGGGTCCCTTGACCTCTGACCTCCAGATCAGTGGATGTAAATGGGTTCTATGGGTACCCACGAGTCTCCCCTTTACAGACATGCCCACTTTATGATCATCACATGCAGTTTTGGGGCAAGTCATAGTCAAGTCAGCACACTGACACACTGACAGCTGTTGTTGCCTGTTGGGCTGCAGTTTGCCATGTTATGATTGGAGCATATTGTTTTATGCTAAATGCAGTACCTGTGAGGGTTACTACTACTACTAGTAGTAGTAGTAGTAGTAGCAGTAGTAGCAGTAGCAGCAGTAGTAGTAACAGTAGTAGTAGTAGTAGTAGTAGTAGTACCAGTGAGTAGTGACCCAGTTCTCAGGGACCACTGACCTGGTTTTCATCCGTCAGAAGGACTCTCATCATTATTAACGTCCCTCTGAGGACGTCAGCTGCATTAAACATTGTTCAGAACGCGGCAGCTCGTCTTTTAACTGAACTCATCTCCCTGATTCGGGCTTCTCTGCTCTGGCTCCTTGTGAGATTTAGGATTGATTTTAAGATTTTTATTATTAACATAATAATCGTTAAATGGGCTCCGACTGATCTCGCTCAGACCTTTTAAAACCACGTCTTTTATCGAGGACACTCAGCTGCTTCTGACTGTCCCGAGGTCAAAGGTCAAGCTCAGGGGTGACCGAGTCTTTTCACCTCTGCCTCCTCATGCCCGGCTGTCCAACACACTGCCGGTTTTTAAATCAAACCTCAAAATACACTTTTACTTATAAAAAAAAAAAAAAAAAAAAAAAAAACATCAGACGTGAGCCGGCACATCAGTCTCGCCCATTTTTTGTCACGACACACAGAACTCATGCTATAAAGGGACTATTTGTAACTTTCAGAAATGCTTCTTAACAGCGACACCTGTGGCTGTGAAATCAACTAAAGTCAGCGTCGGGCTCGCGCTTGTTCGCTCTAAATATACCTGAACGAGCATCGCTCAAAACAGTGAGGAGACACACGTCAGCTAAAAGCACAATATCACTCTATATTTCAGCTGCTTGGCAGTAATGTTAGCTGACCAGACCAAGGTCTCTCCATGAATCAATGCTGATCCTAGTGTTGGCTTTTCCTGCCTCAGTGCAGGCTGAGGCAGCGGGGCTCTGCAACGAGTCTTCCTGCTCTCTCCGCCCGCAGCCGGAGAGAGCAGAGGAGACGAAGCTCCAGCCACACGCGAGCGCGCATATGCGAACGCGCATATGTGGCGACCCGCTACATTTATACGCTTAAAAAGTTACAAATAGTCCCTTTAACACGCATCATTAAGAACAACAACTGGGCCATCGTTGAGAGCGACACTGTGTTGAGTCCAGTTTATCCTGAACCCCCCCGTTGTCTCTTTTAGACGCACCCCGACTCTTCTTCTATGCATTCTTGTCTTCCAGCAGATAAAAAAGGTTCTTGGTTGACCGAGCCGTGTGGAACCTTTAAATGCATGCATTCACCTCATTGTGAAAATGTGATGCAAAGTGATTTCATTAACTGGAACACCACCTTTGTCATATACTGCCTGTCTAGTCCATGTGAGGAGGGCTCTTTCTCTCTGTGATATTTTGTAATATTTTGTAATATTATGATGATCATGTGATCGCCTCCCGTTGGTTGTTGATACCATATACAGGTGAGGCCACATCCGCCTTGTGTGTTTGTTTTTCAGCCCTGACGAAGACCTACAGGAGTCCAAACATGTTGGCTTTTTAATGATTTAGCCACGACAATAAAGGCTTTTTAATATATTCTCCTCCTCGTTCTGATATTTTGGAGTGCCTGGATTGTCTTCCTGTTTATCCTGATTTCCAGAGCACCCGACACGTTTTGGCTTATGATTGAACACAACGAGCAACCAGCTATCTCTCTTTCCACGCACTCTTATTCCTCGTCTTTTGGCTCGGCGTGACAGTTGACTATTTTAATCCTTTCTCCTTTCCTATTGGTCTTTTATTATTTGAATGTCCTGTTTGGTTTGAAGTTGGTCGGAGTGGTTTCATTGTGTTGTTTTGATGTATAATTGTACAGCACTTTGGTTGTGTTTGAATGGGCTTTATAAATAAAGTTGGATTGAACCAGCTCAGAGATCTCTCCCTCAACACAGCTACACGTCCTTAAAGGGTCAGTTCACACTAATTACTGAACAATAGGTTTCCCTCTCATCCCTCCAGAGCAGAGAGGTCTCAACGTCTCACACTGTGGACAACATGGAGATACCAGTATCGGGTCCGATACTGTGCTCATGTACTCGTACTCGCAAAACAGCTCCGATACAACAACTCTGATACCACTTTACGGCAGCGTGACGTTAACCTCTCGTCACCATCTTTCAGGTCCTCACGCTCCACCTCTCCGACGATACAGACGAGACGGGTCGGTGGTGCGCCCGACCCTGCGGGGCCGGGATCCCACCTCAGCTGGCGCACGCCGTCCCTCACTTTCATTGCGCCACAAGGTTTTTCAAGGTGGTTTTCAAGGTGTTTCAAGACGGGTCGGATGGTTTGCCGACATCGCCGCAGACCCCTGGTGTCTTTTTACATAGGCCGCGGCACGACGCGGTCGGGTTGCACTGAGGACAGTCCGCACCAGGAGCAGGGGGAACCGTCACAATGCGGCGAGGTCCGAGTGGGTGCGCTGTAAAGCTGCGGCCGCGAGCCACCTTCGCCCCGAGCCTTTCCGAGCCAACCTAGAACCGGTTGCGTCGCACCGCCTCGTATGCGGGACTCCCCAGCCTGCTGTGTGTCGCTCTCACCCTCCAGCTGGCTGTTAACGAGGCTCTTTAGACACAGAGAAGTACTCGTATCGGTACTCGGTATCGGAGAGTACCCAAATGTAAGTACTTGTACTCGGTCTGTAAAAAGTGGTATCGCTGCATCACTAGTTAAAACATGAGTAATAACTTTGACTCAGAGCTCAGCTGGCCTGTTGTTTGGTAGCTAACGGTAAAGTTACCTTGTTCACTTACTTTTTGTAGTTTTAGTTGAACCATCAGTAAAAAGTAAATCTCTCTTATCTACTCTATACTGACGTGTGTGAAGTGAACCAGCCTCTGCTTGGTGAAGCTGAACAGCTGATAACCACAGGAACACTCAGAGGTGACTTTTAAAACCACCAGCAGTCAGAAGTTGAAGTGATCGGGTACTCACACGTCCACCTGGCACAGGTAGCAGTGGCAGTTCTCGATGACGTGAGTGTGTTTGGAGCGGTCGAACACGGGGACCGGACCTCTGTCGCTCTTGGTTCTGACGTTGCGGTCTGCCGGGTCGACGGACACGGCCATCACGTGGACACACAGGTGACAGACGAACATCACGCCCGTACACTGACGCATCGATCAGGAACACAAACGCTGGAGGAGTACTGGACCGCAGGCGGCTCACTCAGCTACCTGCTCTAACAGAGTCTATTTATCATACTGTATCTCACAGTTCTGAAGTATCAGCTACAGATCTCCAGGATCAGCTGGTAAACTGATGCCTCTGTTAAATAAAGCAATAAACCTAATCAATATAAAATACAACAGAGTATTAAACACATCCGGTGGAAGGATACGATGTAGCCCGCGGGGATCCAGTGAGCGGGGAGCAGAGGGACGAACACGCCGAAGCCGGTGACGGCGAAGTAGACGTAGAGCAGCCAGGCCAGCAGCTGGAACGGGTGCGGCGGCCAGCTCCAGCCGTTGGTCCGAGAGCAGAGCGGCACGTTGGCTCGCTGGGGGCTGCCGTCGTCGCCGACCGGCGCCGTGCGGTTCGGGTTCCTGCTGCACACGTCCATCCTGCATGTACAGATACAAACACTCAGTCAGAGAGGGTGGTCTTCATTATTATTACACAACCAGACGACGGTCACACAGCTCATCATCTTTTCATTTCTACTTTCATATAAAAACATCTGAAAACATCACGCAGCTGCAACCGTTAGTCAATTCAATTATTCACCTTTCAACAGAACATTAATATGCAACTATTCTAATGATGAATTACCGTTTAAGTGGTTTGAGGCAAACGATCATTTTTATTATTGATTTATCTGCTGCCCATTTTCATGAATAATTGATAAATGTCCCCGAGTCTCTGAGAGTCCGAGGACACGTCTTCAGAAGGCGTTTACTAGATCAACAACTGCGGAGGAGGAAGAAGTATCTGATGTGTTGCTTCAGTAAAAGTAGTAATACCACAGAGTACACAATACTCTGTTACAAGTAGAACTACTCATTATACAGAATATATATGGTATTACTGGATCCTAATTATTGATGCATTAATGTGTTGCAGCTGGTCTTTTAATGACTTTAAACATACTGCACCCACACATTAGAATGTATTGATTATGTTTTGCATTATTAATCTGAATGTGGAAAGCTGTCACAAACGCAGTCTTTCCCTCTGAGATGTAGTAGAGGTATAAAGTAATGCAGAGTTGTAATGTTGTAAATGTTTCATTTTATTTAATTGATTCATTTTGTCCATCAGCTGATCGACTAATCATTGCAGCTCTAGATACTTAATAATAATAATAATAATAATAATATAATAATCTGTGATATTATATTAAATCACCTCTGAGAGATGATGATTTAGTATTTAGTCATTTCATAGACCAATTAATTAATCAGTTAATTGAGTAAATAATGCAGATTAAACTGGTAGTAGTAGTTTAGTTACTACTCACCTGGTTTAACCCGGGTTAACGGTAGCTCACCTGGCTTAACCCAGGTTAACGGTATCTCACCTGGTTAACCCGGGTTAACGGTATCTCACCTGGCTTAAGCCGGGTTAACGGTAGCTCACCTGGCTTAACCCAGGTTAACGGTAGGTCACCTGGTTTAACCCGGGTTAACGGTATCTCACCTGGTTTAACCCGGGTTAACGGTATCTCACCTGGCTTAAGCCGGGTTAACGGTAGCTAGCTCACCTGGTTTAACCCGGGTTAACGGTATCTCACCTGGTTTAACCAGGGTTAACGGTATCTCACCTGGCTTAACCAGGGTTAACGGTATCTCACCTGGTTTAACCCGGGTTAACGGTATCTCACCTGGTTTAACCCGGGTTAACGGTAGCTCACCTGGCTTAACCCAGGTTAACGGTAGGTAGGTCACCTGGTTTAACCCGGGTTAACGGTATCTCACTGGTTTAACCCGGGTTAACGGTATCTCACGGCTTCTTAAGCCGGGTTAACGGTATCTCACCTGGTTTAACCCGGGTTAACGGTATCTCACCTGGTTTAACCCGGGTTAACGGTATCTCACCTGGTTTAACCCGGGTTAACGGTATCTCACCTGGCTTAAGCCGGGTTAACGGTATCTCACCTGGTTTAACCCGGGTTAACGGTATCTCACCTGGTTTAACCCGGGTTAACGGTAGCTCACCTGGTTTAACCCGGGTTAACGGTATCTCACCTGGCTTAACCAGGGTTAACGGTATCTCACCTGGTTTAACCCGGGTTAACGGTAGCTCACCTGGTTTAACCCGGGTTAACGGTGCATCTCATCCCTCCCGGACCAGGCTGCTGCTGCAGGACCACTCAGCTCGGTTCGGTTCGGTTCGGTTCGGCCCAGAGAACCGGTCAGATCCGGGTCAGTCCAGCTGTTAACTCACATCCATCCCGGGTAAGACCCGGCAGCTAGCTCGCTGCTACCCGGCTGATGTTTACTCACTTTGACCCGGGTCAGATCTGAATAACACTCAGCCTGCTAGCCTGGACCTGATGCTAACAGCTAACAGCTGGCTGCTAGAGACCGGGAGACCGGGAGGAGACCGGGAGACCGGGAGACCGGGAGACCGGGAGGATACCGGGAGACCGGGAGGAGACCAGGAGGAGACCGGGAGACCGGGAGACCGGGAGGATACCGGGAGACCGGGAGGAGACCAGGAGGAGACCAGGAGACCGGGAGACCGGGAGGAGACCGGGAGACCGGGAGGATACCGGGAGACCGGGAGGAGACCGGGAGACCGGGAGGATACCGGGAGACCGGGAGGAGACCAGGAGGAGGCCGGGAGGAGACCGGGAGACCGGGAGGAGACCGGGAGGAGACCGGGAGGAGACCGGGAGACCGGGAGGAGACCAGGAGGAGGCCGGGAGGAGACCAGGAGGAGGCCGGGAGGAGACCAGGAGGAGGCCGGGAGGAGACCAGGAGGAGTCTGCGGGTGTAACGATGAAGATTATTCTAAATACTGAATATCTGCTGTTAGCCTGTTAGCCTGTTAGCCTGTTAGCATCTAGCTCCTCCAGCTCTCTACAACGTTTCCTTGGTAACGCTCCTGCTGCTCTCTCATTGGTCACCGCTGATCCCGCCCCTTCCTGCTTCCGGTGTCCCATGATGCAACAGAC